>JAKOGI010000393.1:145000-432500 GCA_029747015.1 Carnegiea gigantea | reverse complement strand
TTTTCTCTACTTTTTTGTTCCTTCATAATTTTTTTCCTTCAACTTTTTTCCACCAAATTTTCTAAGGATCAAACAGAGTCTAAATGGACAAACTGATTTCCCATTGAAATGACCTGATGATGAAGCCTCCCCCCCCCCGCACCAAAAAAAGAGCAAAACCATAGAAACAATTGGTAAAGGCCATGTTTGGCAAAATTAGCTATTTAGGTAGTGGATAGCGCTTTAGGTAGCAGATAGCTATTTAAATAGCGGATAACATTTTTAATTTAGCTGTTAGCAGATAGTTGTTTTGATTAGCAGTTCAAACTAATGTGTTCAGTAAATTTAGCTATTATGCTACTTAATTAATATAAATTGACATAAAAGGATATAGATAATTTCCTAAGATAAAATTTTTAAAGGATATTTTTTTGCTAAAAATATGAAACACTACTTTAAAATGTTAAACGTTAACACTATTGGCTTTTCAAAAATATTGCTTAAAACGCTAAATACTACTTGAAATGCTAGTCAAAATACTAGTTACTGAATACTAAAAATTAAATAATTAGCGTATTAACCTGGTCAAAACACTGAATAGCCCAAAACACTATTGCGAACATGGCCAAAGTATGATCTAATTAATAAAACAATCAAAAAATGAACAAATTGACTATTAAACTGTTATCTTATGACTAAATTTGTTTTAACCCATGACTACAATGGAGCACATTTTCTGCTATGCTACTCTTATGGAAAGGTCACTGAATTCAACTCACAAGCAAAAGGAATGCAAATGAGGAGCTAAGTACACGAAGTGCATAACTTTGATTCAATGAAACCTATAACTAAAAATGGAGTTTAAGATAGGCTAAACTTGAATCTTGGATGCACAAAACATCACCAAGACCAAGATTAGGGGCCCTAAGCTTGATTAAGATACAGAATCACCACTTAAATAAGTTTAGGACTACACTTGATCATCACTCTAATTGGCCTAATTAGAGATAAGCTTGGTTTTCAAGAGCAAAGCTCTCTTTTCTTCTTTTTATTCGTCAACTCTCATTACAAAAATGAAGTACATAGCCCCTTATACTCTAGCAAGCAAGGATACAAGCTGCTCAAGTAAAGGGAAGGGGGTTTCTTCAAGATTAGGAAACCTCCTATTCCTGCTTAGCTCACGGTTAATGCTAACCCGTGAGGTACTAATTTAATTCCTATCTTAATTCTTGCTAATTACAACCATTGATTCTCCTTAATCATTAGGATTGAAGCTAAGCTTGATACTAAGTAAGCAATGACGTAAAAAGGCACCTGGTCATGTGTGAGAGAAGTGAAAGAAAGTAGATTGGTCCTGAGTTACTTTACGGCTGGCCAATGAGATAATTTCTGTCTCTCTCCTTGTTCCTAGTTGGTTCTTCATATGATTACTCCATGATTGTGTCCAAGACTCCTTTAACTGCTTAATCATGCTTCTAGGTAGAGATTGGATGCCTAGAATGACATTAACCACCAAATGCACCAATTTGGTGCAACGGAGCAGTAGCTGGCAGTTTGTAGGTGTTGTTTGGACGCCACATTTCTCAGGCAAACATGGACATTATTTGGATTACCACATATGGTTGGAGAGCCCTGGATGTCTTCTAACTCCTCTAAGTAGAATCACACGTTTATGAGTTGATTTGCCTGCCTAAAAGCTCAAAATACCTAGACTGGTCTAGACTGGGTTTTATCCTGTATGGTTCAAAAAAATGACCAGGTTCTTCAACTTTCACTTGACTTAACTTGAATTTCTCAATTGGACCAGGTAGTTAATATCTTGAGCATCCAAGATAAGCAAAAAATTAGGACTTAGACCTCACGGAGGCCTAAGTAATTAAGAACACAAAACCAGGCTTGAAATCTACCTTGAACCTGAATGCTTCTGTTTGTGTCCTTTGCAAAACATGAGCCATCTTTTGAACTTTGGACATCGATTTTGGACTCCCTATACTTGATTGATCATCCTTAGGGTCTTCGCTAGGTAGGACTCCATCACGCTCATGCTCTTCCATCTGGATCAGTATTTGACTTTAATTTCCTTAAATTGGCCACCCTCTCATGGACTGCCAAATAAGATGATTAATAAATATTTCATATGTTAATACACTTAACAGAAAATGCCATACTTTTTTGAGCAACAACCACTTTAGCATAGCTTCTATTTATCATTAGAATCATTGAATATTCGAAAGTTGCTCTAGCCTTCAAGTAGTAGGCTCTATCGTCAAACAAACCAAAAACATACAATTTGTGGATATTATAACACAAGGAGCCTATAATCATGCAACAGCCAACAAAGCACAAGTCTAAAGCTCAGAATCAAACATTGATGGAGAGCTGCAGAAACCTTGACAGTAGACATCCTAGATGAATCAGTAAACAAAACAATAAAGGACAAGAGATAATCACACAAAAAATACCGTATCAGTTAACATCAAGGGTAAATTTAATTTGTTGCCTAGAAATCACATATTAGATGAATCATGACCAATGGAAGCAAAGTAAAATCACATCTTGACCATTGGAAGGTGGTCTCCACACTCAAGGGGCCCTCATAGCAAAATTAATGTTTCAAAACAATCACTAGGGTTTAACATATGATTTTGGAAAGAAAAGAAATTGTGAGATTGTCTCATACAAGAATGTGCGGAGGTAAAACTATATTTATGTTTAACCCAGAAAGGTTACATTCATACAATCATCTAGATCTAATCAAATTGAGGGTCGAGGCAAGTTAAGGGTTAGATAATGACAGTCAATAGGTAGGATTTTCTAGACCCTGAGACTATTCAACCCTCATGTGGATCGACATAACCTGGACCTTAACTTTGACTCGGACCCTGTGAGTATTTTTGGGTCAGTGGGTCACATATGACCCTTGAACATTCCTTATATAGAAAGAGAAAATTTTTGCCAAGTGTCAATTTTTATCATAAAATTCAACAACAAACATCTTATTAAACAAAACGCCAAGTTGTAGACTTTTAAAAACTGGCATGTTATTTTGATTTACGAATGATGAAAATTATACACCAACTTGTGTACTTGGCAACCAGTAGAGTAATCCTTAATCAGAGTCTGAAAGAAAAACAAAGAAGGAAAAATGAAAGGTTAACAGAGCTCGAAAAGCCCAAATAAGCCCAAACTGATAGTGTTCGATGTCCAATTGGGATCCACTGTAAGGAGCTTAATATTATTGACTTCAAGTATCAATATTCTTCGTTCAATACGCTTTTAATGACATGTTATGCACCAAAAGATGATAAGCAATGGAAAAGAAATATAACTCAAACATTGGGGCTTAAGCTGAAAATGACACGTGTTTACTATTTTGATTATATCTTTTTCTACACTTATCTAAAAATTATAAAATTAGTGTAATTAGAAAATAGATTCAATCAAATTTCATTGAAAAAATAACTCAAAATGGAGGTCAGATAACAAAGTTATGGCCAAAACAAGTTGCAGCCCAGCTTAGAGAATCTGGTCAGCTTCGAGCCTGAGCTGGCTAGGAATCAACCGAGGTTGCTCAATAGGCAACAGGTAGATCTATTTAAATTTCCCTCTCCCTTACTCTTTATGGGTCTAAAATATGTTTAATTAATTATAATCCTATCCAAATTAATTTGATCATTTATATTAACCTTAAGGGAATTAAGATTAGGTCTCCTTTCTGTAAACTGGTTTAGACTATCCCCTCAACCACTATAAAAAGGGGCCTACCCCCGAGATTAGAGACATAAAAAAATTGGCATCAATTAGGCATTAAGAAGCTGAGATTGATAGAGAGTTGAAAATAGTGAGAGATTTCTGGTAAAATAATTCCAGAAATTAAAGAACACCACATCGAGTAACATATTGAGAGTGTTGAGAGAGAGATTTGGATTAACTCAAAGGTGTTATTTTACCAGATTCCTAGGTAAATCAGATAGGATATGCTAAGGGCATGCGTAATCTCTATCCACATTATTTAATGTTATTCACACTAATCTGCTGCATGACTATGTGATAGTATAATTAAGATTAATTTTCTACATTAAATAGTAGAGGCTGCATTGATGACATACGGTGACGTAATGTGTCCCAGCAAGTTATTGTAGTTTTGCCCTCGAATCTAGATCCTCAGTTTTAGTCTATGGAATCAAGATGGTCACCACACTAGGGATTGCTCGAGGACCTTTTGAAAACCTGTTTGGGGCGAAGTTAGTTGTCTCTTTGGTCGTTCCAATCGATAATGGTTTGCTTCAAAAAGTCACTGCAATTTGTAAGTTTTCCTCAAAAATTCAAAAGCAATTCTACTAATTAATTTTATTGCTTTCATCTTTTTACACCTATCTTTATTTTATTTGTAGGTAGAAGGGATCTGATCAAATGCTATCTAACTATCTTGACCAAGATTTGCGCCTGCACTAGCCAGGGTTCCTAGATTAGGATATCTACCCTACCCTTAGATCAGGCACGAGCTGCTGCCAAGTATCAGATCAAGCAACTGGGCCTGATTCTGGCCCAGGAGCTTGATCAAGTTCCTGGATCAGAATCTTGGCCCAATTCCCTAGTCCAGTTTCTGTCAGGCTGCCAGGATTAAGATTTCTTTAAAACAAAGGAGAAAAATATTAGTAGCTAGTTTCAAATAAAATTAAACACCCAACAAACAAAGTCGAGCCATTCATAGGAGATGACGATCTGAGATAGGTCCCCTGGGATCATTGGTCCTTGCAGTGGTAACTCCATTGGAAAACTTTCTCAAAGTAGGTGAGATTAAAATTCAATATAGGAAATTATTTTAATTGAACTTGCATTAGACATCATTGAATTGAAAGGTGTTGCCTTAACAGATCAACAATGCCTCTAAGTAGCCCTACTATTACCCTCAGGAGATCCACTGGTTAACTCGGTGAGTTCATTAAACTTTACTCCGCATGCATTGATTCACGCACTCACGACACACTTTCCGGTCTACATGACTTAGGGAAGCAACTGAAATGTTCCAGCTTTGTCATTCACCCCATGGATGATGTACGAAGCATTTGGGTTGCGAGAGGACTATTCTAAACCTAACTTCAATCACTTATAACTTAAAACTTTGGGTTAGGCTAGAACGTATATGTGTGCTTGAATGATATCTTATTTGTAATTTCTAATGATGAAAATTATACCCAAACTTGTGTACCATGGGCCCCATCAAATTAATCCTTAATTTAAGTCTGAACGAAAAACAAAGAAGGAAAAAGAAAAGGCTAACAGGGCTGAAAAAGCCTAAGTAGGTCCAAATTGACAATATTTGATGTCCAGTTTAGAACCACCCTAGGGAGGATAAAACTATTGGGTTTAAGTGTCAATATTCTTCATTAAATATGCTTTCGAATGACATATTATACACCAAAATGCGATAAGCAGTGGGAAAGATATAAGCCAAATATTGGGGCTTGTGCTAAACATGACACCTATTAAATATTTTTCTTATATCTTTTTCTACACTTGTACAAAAATTATAAAATTAGTGTCATTAGAAAAAAAAGACTCAACAAGCTTTGAGGAAAAAAAAATGACTCAAAATGGAGGTCGGATAACAAAGTTCTGGTTAAAACAATTTGCATCCCAGACTAGCCTAGAAAACCTAGTTAGCTTTGGGCCTGAACCGGCCAGGAATCAATCGGGTTCCTTAATAGGGGACAGGCCGAGCTACTTAATTTTCCTCTCCCTACGTTCTTTTTTATATCTAAAGTGTATTTAATTAATTAGAATTCTACCCAGATTTATTCAATAACTTTAATGGGACTAGGATTAAGTTTCCGTTCTCTAAATTGGATTAGAAGATCCCCTCAACCACTATAAATGGGGGCTACCCCCTAGGATTAGAGGCATCAAAAAATTGGCATTAATTAGGTGCTGAGAAACTGACATTGTGAGAAAATTGAAAATAATGATATTTCTTGTAAAACAATTCTAAAAATTAGAGAAACGCTACCTCGAGTGACATATTGAGAGTGCCGAGATAGAGATTTAGATTAACTAAAATGTGTTGCTTTATTAGGTTCTCGGGTAATTCAGGTGGGATATCCTGAGAGTGTACATAGTCTTTATCCTCCCTCTATTGTTTTATTTTGTTTCTCTTAATATTTTGATCTCAAATTGCCAAAAATGTAATCTTTAGTTAGTTCCCCAACCACTGTAATTATTTACCTTATTTTGGACTAGAAGTTACGCCGTTTTGCATAATTTAATGTGATTCATACTAATTCGCTGCATGACTATGTGATAGTGTAATGAAGATTTGATTTCTTTTACTGAATAGTCAAGGTTGCCAGTCATGACGGTCGGTAATGTAATGTATCCCACCATATCATTGTACTTTCACCCCCGAAACTATATCCTTGTGTCGAGTCTAAGGAGACAAGATGTTTCCCACACTAGGGATAGCTCTTAGGCCTTTCAAACAACCTTTAAATATTAAATTAGTTGCTTTTTTTGTTTCCCTTCTATTGTCCCCATCGATAATGATTCTCTTTAAAAAGTGACTTCGGGTTGTAAGTTTTTCTTAAACCTCCATAGCGACGCTACATGTTAATTTTATTGCTTTCATCTTTTTATTTTATTTTCAGGGAGATGGGTTCTAATATAGAAAAGTATAACTATCTCAATCAGGATTTGGACCCTTCGTTAGCTCAGGAATGCAGTCGGGTTCCTAGCTCAGGAATGCAGTCGGGTTCCTAGATCAGGCAGCAGCTACTGTCAAGGAATAAACTAGGCAACTGGTCCTGATTTTAGCCCAAGAACCTGATTAGGTTCCTGGATCAGAATCCTGGTCCTATTCCCTAGTCTAGTTTCCATTGATTTACTAAGATTCAGATTTCTTCAAAAAACTAAAAAAATATTGGTAACTAGTTTTGAATAAAAATAAACACCTAACAAGCAAAGTCAAACCATCTGTAGGATAGGTCTTCCAGGGTCAGTAGTCGTTACACAAGCGATAATAAATGTTCCAACAAAAAGTATCTTAATTATTAAAAATATTCTAATGTTGATGTACGTTTTCATGGGCTTAAACATCAAGCTGACGAGATAACATCATAGGAAAAATAACCAACCACTTAAATAAGAAAAAAGAACCTTAGCAATCTAATTTTTTGTGATTTTGAAGCAAAATAATGAAAGACAACTTACAAAATGAATCCGCACTTAGAAAGAAGAGAGCTAAGGAGTGAATTAACACCAACTAGGATAAGAAACACCACCACCTTGTTAGGATTAATTCGGTAAGATGAGCTAGAGCGAGACTTGGATAGAACCAAAACTAATACATTTCTTGCATATAGATACAACATTAAGAGAAGTATTCGGGCACCTAAACATCTTGGATATAGATACACCACCAAAGAGAAGCTAAGACTCTTGCTAGATCACCATCCAACCTGGCCCAAGTAAGGATAAGCTAGAAGAGAGTTTGGGAGTATAAAGCAGCCTTGGCTCAACTTCATTCAAATTCATCAAAGGTGAGCACATGAGCTGCAGAAGCGGGGTATGCTCCCCTCCCACTTTCTTACAATATCTATAAATTCAAAATAAGCTTAACTAAATCAAGCAAAAAGCATATTCTAAAACAACCCATATCCGTTAAGATGCAATGTACAAAAACACTTCTTAGCTTGCTAAGCCAGATGTGCCTTAGGTGTCAAACTAAGACATAAAGATGCATAATTAGATGTCTTATACACTATTTGAGTGCTCTTGCAAGCCGTGCTCCCTTGAGAAACCCAAAATAAGTCAAAATTACAAGTTATTGCCATTTGCTCTTTACCCAGTTAAAGAGAATTTCTCCCATTTTTTGGCTGAATCAAAGCTGAGCGTATTTATAATTTAGCACTAAATTTTTATGTCTGGTTGATAATATTTTTAGTTTTTTCAAGCTACAAAACTTGAAAAATGAGAAGGGAATTTTTGATCTGAAAAGGAGCTCCATTTCCAGAACCAGGCAGAAACTGGACAGAATTGCACACTTGATTTTGTGTACTGATTTGAGTAACCAAATGGCCTCCAAATTGCATGTAACTTACTTTATTTAAAATAAAACTTCTTGAATTAATGATGAGTTGATTGGATCCTATCTAGACCCAAATAAGGTTTAGAAAATAAAGTGCACATCAGCTATGTGCAGGGATAAATTGGCAATTTTAACCTTCATAATTTTTCCTTGCCTTAGGGTGACCAATTGATGTCCAATTTAAGTTATTCTTTATTCTATAGAAAAAGGACATCTTAAGCTTTGTATTAGTCCAATTTTCACCATCCAAGCTTTCCTTTCCTCTTGTTGCAAGCTATCAAAGTTGATGGTTGTTCATTGTCCAGCTAGGCCGGCCTTGGGCAAAGGGTGACTTACACTTTTGGGGGGCTTTCATGGACTATTTGGACTAAGTTTAATGTGGGAGCTATGGGAGATGCTAGGGTATGCACCCCTAATAGATATCTATCTTCTTTCCCTTGTTAGGAAGAATTTGCCCTTAAATTCCACCGCTCATCATCATCAAACAGACTGATTTGGGTAGAACTAAAAGTGGTTGAAATCACTTCCTTCCCTGGGAGCTTGAACTTATAACCACTACTAAGGACCCTCTCAACTCCCTATAGGGTTTGTACTCTATGACTCGAATCAATTGCTTCCTTTACAAGGAAAATTTTCCTTCCTAAGGTGTACCCAAGCATGGTTACCCAATTGTGAATGCACCGGCATTTTGTGCTTTTGCTTTTGGTTCTTATTGGGTTCAAGGGTCTTTCTCATATCCTCAAGTACATGGAAATGGAGCTTAATTGCTTTCTTGAATCCAGTTAAAGATTTGAAGGGGGAGGTGTCACTTGGGAGATTAAAAAAGGGTTTAAAGGGAGACATAGGTTTACAGTCACTCCTTTTCTTAGGTTCTCTCACTTCAAGCTATTGATGGTGAACTTTATGGGATATTTTGGGCATAGGATCACTTACGGACAGGATTATCTCACCCTCTTATTGGTTTAAATCAACTTTTTTAGCCATGGCAAATGACCCATCAAACTTGTTGAGTCTCACTTTGGGATTTCTTAATGTAAAGTCATGGGTGAGAGTATCGGTGGCACACTTGTAGGCTATGTGGTTTCTCATTTTGTATCAAAATATAAGGGACTGAAAGCAAAGGGATTCATTGGAGGATACTATAAAAGGTGAAGAATAGATGTCTCTTGTTACCTTAATTTATCTTCTTGATGAAAACATGTAGCCTTGTACAGAGGGAGGTGGAGTTCTTCCTTACAAACTTGTTCTTCTTCCTCGCAAGAAGATAAAGGAATCAAGGCTCTTTCTAACTCTTCAAATTCTGAGAGCTTCTCTTCACTATAGTCTTCCAAGCCTAAGATCTCTTCATCACCATAGTTATCAAACATGGGAAGCAGATTAAACCGACTTAAACCTTCTTCTTATTTATTCACCTCTTAATCTACATTGGAGACGATATCCTTCATGGGCAGTAAGGTAGGAAGGACAAAAGTACAGGAACTCTTTAGACTTCCCTTGTTAAAATAGATGTTCATACATGAGGACTTTGAGCCATTCTTCTTAGGAAGTAGAGGAACATGTTTGAGCATATAAGTGGTGGGACAAAAGGTACCTATCAACTCGCTCCACAAGTTCTTCCAAGTTCTCACATTCTCTTTTCCTTTCTTTCTTCTACTAAACTTGTAATTCTTCAACCATTGAAGTGCACAATCTCTCAAACTTGAAATAACCACCTAGACCTTCTCTTGGTCACCAAGGTTGTAACAAGCAAGGACTTCCTCCACCTTTGAAAATGATGCATGATTAGGGGGTTCTTAATCACAAGAGTGATTGAGCAATCAAAAAACCATGAATTAACAAGACCTTGAACCAAGTTAGGTATTAAATAACTAAAGGAAAACTAATGAAATTTTTCAAATGTGGGAGAAAAGCTAATGAAAAAAGATATGACTAAGATAAAAGCTTCAACCACCACTTAGCCTGACAATCCACCAGTTAATTCTCAAAAGCAAAAGCACCAAGAACTAATCTAAAGGATTCACTCAATCACCATTCAAATACTCAAGTATTTAAAATAAAGATTGAGATTTTCTTTATAGGAGAGAAAATAACTCTAACTTTCATTCATTAATTCTCAAATCAAGTCTATCTTCTAAGTAAATACAAGATGCTAATTTATAGCCACCAGAATTAGTGCCTTCTTCGCCAAGCTGCAAAATTAAGCCAATAGAAATAAAGCACCTAAGGGGTTAGTATGGACTAATATAATTCAAGCATCCACTCCAGCCAATAATATTTAAACAACA
Organism: Carnegiea gigantea; assembly: GCA_029747015.1. Lineage (NCBI taxonomy): Eukaryota > Viridiplantae > Streptophyta > Magnoliopsida > Caryophyllales > Cactaceae > Carnegiea > Carnegiea gigantea. Next base: position 422,153 of record JAKOGI010000393.1, on the reverse strand, counting down.
ATTTAAGCATACTGAAATTAGGAACTTCTAAGCTAGTGATGAGTTAGCCAAAATGCAAGGCTGGAAATATTACTACACTTAAGCCTGATTGGTGGCATCATCCACCATCCTATATGAGCAATTTAGGGAAGATATTTAATGGGGAATTTTTTGAAGGTGTCTGCTAACTTCCCATAAAATATTAACTCCTTAGTCATCCATTTGATGACCTAGTAAAACTCTTAATCAAAACCATACATATCCTAACTTGCACTGACCCTTGCTCGATTTAAGCTCTGTAAATCACTTAATACTTGGAATTTGAAGGAGTTCTCTAGCTTCTTAGAAACTAGACATCTGGAGATATCCAACCATAGCTAAAACACTAATTCTCAAGCTTATTTGGTCATACAAAAACTAGTACGAAGTCAACCTATGAAACTTGAAATTTCTGGACAACTTGTTCTAGAAGCTTTATTTGACATAATGCACCACTAACAAGTGAATCATGAAACTAATCGACTTTGAAGGTGGGGGATGATTTGCATTCTTGCTCTGCATCAAACTCTATTTCTTCAAAAGGATTTACCTTCAAATCCTTGTGATTGAAACCAAGGATACCAATCTTGACAAGTTGATGCACCTCTTGAGTTTGAGAAAATTCATTGTGCTAAGAGCACCACCCTTCTTGAATGTACAGGAGTTGTTGAAAGATTTAGGAGATACTCTAATGGGTGAACAATCCTTCCAGCATTCATGAGCCTATTAAAAATTTCAATATACTCATTACAACTCATCTGAAAAGAGATTTCCTTAGCATTCACAAACTTGACTTGTGGAGGCTCACTTTCAAGGGGAAAGAAGTCAAATGATATTTGTAATGCCAAGGGTGAGAGTTTCAGATTTGGCTTGGAGGGACAAATAATTTCTTTGTGAACTTTAATTGTTGTAAGGTTTGAGGTTGAGGATGATTTAGGGGGTGTTTGGTGAGCAAAAAAGGGTTGAGGACTTGAATCCTCAGGTTTCAAGTTCCACTCCCTAATATTTGGTGATAAATTTGAGGAAAGGAACTTGATACTTGGGGGTACCAAGTTCCCCGATAAACCCCTGAAACTTGAACCCTTCCATTATTGGGGAGTTTCAAGTCCTCATCCCCAGGGTTCAATATCATCATCATCATCATCATCATCATCATCATCATCATTATTATTATTATTATTATTATTATTATTATTATTATTATTATTATTAATATAATAATAATTATAATAATTATAATTATAATTATAATTATAATTATAATTATAATTACAATTATAATTATAATTACAATAATAATTACATAATAATTATTATTATTGTAATTATTATTATTATTATAGTAATTATTATTATGGTAAATATTATTATTATAAATATTATTATTATAATTATAATTATAATTATAATTATAATAATAATAATAATTATTATTATTATTATTGTAGTTTATAATATTTCTAAAATAAAAATAAGGTTGATTCCATTCTATAACTGTTCACCAAACAGTAAAGACAGGAACTTGATTCCATTGCACTTTTCACCAAATAACTAAGTTCAGAAATCAAGTTCCATACCCAACACCCCAGGATTCAAGTTCTAATTCCATTCTATTCTTGTTTTCCTCACCAAACAGGCCCTTAGGAGATTGAGGGTAACAGTTTGGCCATGAAAGTTGGGTCTCTCATGAAAGATAATTTTGGTGTCGAATTTCAATGGCCTCCTAAAAAACTGATACCAAGCATCCATGGAAAACATATCATATATTGCCTTATTCCTTAACTTGCTCATTGAAAATGAAAGTAGAGCTTCCTTAGTAATGATTACCTCAATCTCTAAATTGAGACAATGGATTGCATAAGAGTGGGTTGGGGAAATAATAGGTAGCACAACCTCCAAGGTGGACTTTGACTCAAATTCTTTCTCTTCAAGACCTAAAATGATCTCGTTTTCTCATTGGCCTATTCATGATGCATGCTAGGCTATCCTTCTTCTTAAACCTTGATCGTCTCTTAAGTTACAAAAGATTCCTTTTTCAAGGGTTCTTCTTTAAAGATTTGATCTAGGTTGAATCTCACATCCATGCCTGTGTGACTTAAGCCTACTCCAAGTCTTGATTCTAGGCTTGCCTTAAACAACTCTCTCTCTTCTAACGCATTTAAACTAATAGTACACATAACCTTAGAGTTTTTGAGTAACTATCAAGAAACTCTCTTTATAGGAACATCCTTTATAATCTTCAAGTGTTTTAAACCCATCTAAATAGATGGTGGGATCCAAACTAATATCATTAAAGTAAGGAGAATCTTTCATCGTCTTCTTCATTTGATCCATTTACTTGCTGGGCTCTCTTATTTGAGTTCGGAGTTCAAGGATAACAAAATCTTCCATGATATGGTGAAGCGAAAATAGGAGTAGAAAGAGGGGTAGAATATGTAAAGCAGGGGAAGCATGGTCGTGCTGCGGGTAGCGTGGGTAGAAAATGAGGCCCATGAAGGTGGCACGGGCATGCTACGAGGCACGAGGTGGTCGTGCCAAATTTTTGGATCAAATTTCTAAACTGCAGGATTTTGGTATGGGCGTGCTAAGTAGAATGGGGTGGCAGTGCTAAATTTTTAATTTTGTGTTTTTGACAGTTTTTGGCTTTTGCTATAAAGTTAAGCGTTATGTTTGTATTGGGGGTTGTGTTGAGGCTATTTTGTGATCTTTATAGACTCAGAATGGTTAATCAAGAAAGAAAAATCAACCAAAGATAGGACCTTTTGGCTCTGATACCAATTTAATGCGCGATGGGGGTCCTTAATCATAAGTGTAATTACGCAATCAATAACCATAAATCAACTAGACCTTGAATGAAGCTAGACCTTAAATAATCAAAGGAAAACTAATGATATTTTTTGTGGATTTTTGAATGTGGAAGGAAAGCGAATAAAAAGGGATATGACTAAGATGATGGCTTCTGCCACAACTTAGCCTAATAATTCATTAATTAATTCTCTAAAGTAAAAGCAGTAAGAATTAATCTAAAGGATTGACTCAATCACCACTCAAATACTTAAATATTTGAAATGAAGAGAGAGTTTTTCTTTGTGGGAGAGAAAAGCACTCTAACTTTCATTCATTAATTCTTAAATCAAGTCTATGTTATAAGTAAATATAAGAGGCTAATTTATAGCCACAAGAATTAGTGTCTCCTTTCCCAAGTTACAAAATTAAGCCAACAGAAATGAAGAACCTAAGTGGTTAACATAGAATAATATAATTCAAGCACCCACTCTAACCAACAACATTTAGACAACAATTTAAGCATACTAAAATTTGAAACTTCAAGGCTAGTGATGAGTTACCAAAATGCAAGGGTGGAAATGTTGCTACACTTGAGCTTGATTGGTGGCATCATCCACCATCCCAGATGAAGAAATTTAGGGAAGATATTTAATGGGGCATTTTTTTGAAGGTGTCCACTAACTTCCCATAAAATATAACCCCTTAATCATCCGCTTCATGATCAAATAAAACTCTTAAGCAAAACCGTGCATATCCTGACCTGCACCAACCCTTGCTCGATTTAAGCTCGATAAATTGCTCATACTTAGAATTTGAAGGAGTTCTCGAGCTTTTTGGAAACTAGCATCTGGAGATGTCCAACCATAGCTAAAACACTAATTTTGGAACTTATTTGGTCATCCAAAAATCAGCTCAAAGTTAACCTATGAAACTGGATATTTCTAGACAGCTTATGCTAGAAGCTTTATTTGACATAATCCACTACTAACAAGTGAATTATGAACCTAATCAGCTTTGGGGCAGATGATTTAGGTTCTTGCTTCGCACAAGAAATCAGGTTGTAAACTCATCCTTTTGCCCATTAAATATTGGGATTTCAAGGTTAGCTAACTTTACATCAATCAAGACTAGCTCTTTCTTCAAGCTCCTAAATAAAAGAATTATGGATGAAGTTTAAGGGTTCTTTGTGGATTGATTTTGTTTCTGCAGCAATAGATTTTGTTTGAGTTTGCTAGCCACAACCTAAGAAGGTAGCCAATAACTCTGATAGCAAATATGTTGTATATCCTCATGGGCCTAAGCATCAAGCTAATGAGATAGTCATAGAAAAATAGCTAGCCACTTGATCAAGAAAGCAAAACCTTGAAATATGTTTTTTGTGATTTTTGAAGCAAACAATGAAAGATAACTTCAAATAGTGCAACAAAAGCAAAGGAGAATATGAACTCAATTCACCAAATGAATCCACACTTGGAAAGAAATGAACTAGGGAGTGAACTAACACCAACTAGAATAAGAAAGACCACCACCTAGTTAGGATTAATTTGGTAAGGTAAGCTAGAGCAAGTCTTGGATAAAACTGAAACTACTACCTTTCCTAGATACAAATACACCACCAGGAGAAGTATTAGGGCTTTTAACCCTCTTTGGCTACAAATACACCACCAAATGGAGGCTAAGACTCTTGTTAGTTCACCACCTTACTCAGCCGAAGCAAGGATATGCTAGAAGACAGTTTAAGAGTTTAAAGGAGCTTTGGCTTAACTTCATTCAAATTCATGAAGGTTAGTACATAAGCTCTAGGGGGGATTATAATCTCCCTTCCTACTTGCTTAAAACAACTATAAATTCAAAATAAGCTTAACTAAATCAGGAAAAATTCGAATTCCAAAATAGCCCATATCTGGTTAAATCCAATGTACAAATGACACCTCTTAGGTTGCTAATTTAGATGCCTTAGATGTTGAACTAAAACATAAAGAGGCCTAGTCCGATTTCATGTATACTAATTAAGTTCTCTTGTAAGTCGATGATCCCCTGAGAAGCCCAAAACAAGTCAAAATCATAACTTGCTGCCATTTGTTCTTTACCCACGTAAACAAAATTTCTCTGCTTCTTTGGTTAGATAAAGGCAGAGGTTGTGTGCAATTCAATGATGAATGTTTATGGCCAATTAATAATATTCTTAGTGTATTTTCAAGACATATAACTTACAAAGGATGTTTGAGGCCAAAAGGAACTCTATTTCCCAAACTGAGCAAAAATTGGGCAGAACTGCATAATTGATTTTGTGGACTAATTTGAGGGACAAATGACCTTAAATTGAATATAACTTGCTTTATTTGAAAGAACAATTCTTGAACTTAAGGACAAGTGGATTAAATCCCTTTTGCTTTCCTTTGAGTGACTAATTGATGTGTAACGGAATTCTTGATTCATGGAAAGAGGACATCTTGACCTTTGTCCTAGGCCAATTTTCAGCATTCCAGGCTTTTCATTCCTCTTGCTACGAGCCATCAAAGTTGATGGTTGCTCACTGTCTAGTTAGGCTGACTTTGGGCAAACAGCGACTTGCACTTTTAGGGCGCTTTCATGGATTTTTTGGATAATTTTTTTAGGTGTGGGAACTATAGGAGATTCTAGTGTATGGACTTCTACTAGATCTCCATCAAATGGGTAATTTAATAACTATAATAATTATTTAGCTAAAACAACTACTCCAAAACATCAGAGAAGGAGCATGAAAGAGAAGGGTTTGAAATCCAATGAAATTTAGAGAGGGGAATGAGAGGGAGTGCTAAGAGGAGGTGAGCAAGTAGAAAGCCAAAAAGCCGAAAAAAGCCTTGAACAGATGAAACCCAGAGTCTTTTAGTTTGATTTTAAATTTTATTTATTTTTTAAAGTCAATTTTAGTGAGTCAAGTCATATGGTCAAAATCTATGCCCTAACCATAACCGTCATTTTGAGAGTCTGGTACACTCAATGTGAGGGTCAGGGTGGGTCAAAGGTCAAAAAGTCAACCATAACCTTCATTTGTGAGGATCGGGTCTAGGCGGGCCGGGGAAGGCCCCGATCCATTAACCAAGTATACAATTGTCAAATTAAAAGCTGCTTCGTACACGTCTATTATTTGCCGTCAATGAGAAAAAATACTGAGATCAATTAACTTACAAAGGGAAAAATTCCATGATTGTCCACTGGATTTCTTTTTTTTTTTTTGGTGGTTGGGTCTAAAATGCTAGTACTATTCAAAATATCTTCATTAATGACTCGCTATAATTAATGAACCAATCATTCTAAACACACAAACAAATTAGACACCGGATTTATAGCAATGGAATGTGACATAATTAAATAAAAATATTACTATGAAAATAAGAGTTTTAAAAATTCAATATTAAGATCAACTAATCACAACGCATTGGCGTACTTTAAATATACTTTTGTCAGTGGAAATATAATTTCCCATCCATATATGATTATGACTCCATTCGAGGAGCTAGTCTGTATCAGCTTCAATTCAAATACTACACAAAATTTATAGAAATGTATGAGTTACCTATCTATTTCTATTGATTGTTAAAATTATTCTCAATGAGATCTCTTGTCTTTCTTTAAAAAAAAATAAGCGTATCAAACTAAGGATGGTTAATACATTATCAAACTTCTAAGTTATGTACACAACTATCATATATGTAGTCTCCTAAGCAATGTTGCGGAAAATACGTATGATTTAATAATTCCTGCAATGCAGGGGCTTGATTCTAACCTAAAGATATTTCCACCATAATAAGTAGCACTAAAATAACACCAATACAACTTCATGCATACTAATGTCCTCGTCTGCTATAACTATATAACTTAGACATTCATAACCTTAACATATAATGTGCAACACATACGAAGGTAATCCCTTTAAAAACATAAACTAAATTGTCAGATTACTACTATATCAACTTGGATGGTCATTGATACAGTACGATTGATACGACCATAAGGAGAGCATGGTTTGTAGACTGCTTGGACAGAAGATACATAATATTGGAGGCGTAGTAAAGCATGCATGCATCAAAACATAATGCAACCCGATCTTAGAAGCATCACATTGAACATCATGCCAAGCCACCTCCTTTATTAGTGGGAATACCTGATATAAGGTAGGGAAGGTATTCAATATGAAATCCGATGAGGGTTGCAAAGCTTTGGATAGAATTTTTCACAGGCCTTATACCCTCAGCTACCTGACTTTAACAACAGAAGCAGCAACGTTAATATGGTTAAATAAGCACGCTTTTTCAAGGGGGCGCTTCATAAAACTCAGGAAAAATTAAGTTCCTAGACCTGGTGAAAGCTTCAACGTATGGGGAAAAACATTAAATTTCATCTTAGAATCTAGAAACACGGGGAGTTCAGAGTAAACACATAGTAGAATGAAGAAATCACATTTACATGGAAGCAAGAAAAATTGTATTCAACGACGAAAATCAGCCCAAAAGGAAGGCCACGTACCATATCTTGATATAACTCATTTTAGGTAATTAATAGTGCATACATAGAATACAATATCCAGAAAAGAGAGCACGAACTTAGCTAACTATGAACTTTTACATGAGCAAATGAAGCTAAAGCTTTCTAGACTACTCTTATTTAGCACTGGGAAAAATTTGAATTCAGGTCGAATTCGGGTCAGACAAATTAGACAATGTCAAAATTCAGACAAGATAATTCGGTTAAAAAATCAAACACACTAACCATGGTCGAAAGAGTTCTGCTGCTGTGACAGTCAAAATCGGGTCAGGTCAAAAGAGGTCAATCCATTACCTATGATTGAGTCGGGTAAAAATTAATGCAGTGGGCTCGGGGATATTTCCACCATCCGAGACACAAAATGTAAGTGCACACTTAGTTCTATCCGTATCACGTACTAGCTTTATGAGCCCGCAAATTCTTTATTTCTAGAAAGAAGGTAGAGTTACAAAGGGAAAGATCATCCATCTGAATCTGGAATTAGAGTTCTTTTTTTTTGTTGGTGGGGGTGATGGAATTAACAGATGTCACCTAATTCTAAAGGAGAAGGAGAAGACATGTACTCGCTCAACATTTGGCAATCGAGGCTTGGGTAACACATCCGGATTGAAGCAATGTAAGTGACCTTTTAGTTTTAGGATTAGCACCTTCTAATTCTAGTATAATCACCGCACTATACCACCCATCAGTAAAATATTAATACATCCAAAATAATAGCCATCCCTAGGCGAAGCCAACACACATATCTTCATGTTTACCTATTTTTCATGTTTATTGGTCAATGAGATCACCACACTGCCTCTAAAATAACACTGGGGTATTGCGAACACTCTTAGACAATGGGATAAATAGCTCCTCAACAAACAAAATACGTAGATTTAAAATAACCAATAGAATTATGCGTACCATAGTATTAGAGGACAATTACAGATATAAGTAGACATAGTATAATAAAAGTCTTTGACATCATTCCCCTCCTCAGATCATGACCTTCTCTAGATAAGCAGAAACGGTGACTTTCACATCTCACACAACGATTAGAAGGTCGACAATATTGTGACTCGATGCCTTTCTAGAGATCTTTTCCTTTAAGACTCCAAGATAATTCGGTTAATGCTAAATTGGGGTCAAAATCGGGCTCGGATAGAAATTTGTTGTGCACTGATTCAAAATTCGGATGAAAAATTCATGACCATACTCAATCGAATTCGGGTGTGCAAGAACGTTTTCCCAGCGCTACTCTTATTTAGCGCAAATTCATATTCACAGATAAGTTCGAAAGCACAAGTGAAGAATAGATAGAAATAGTAAACAAAGTAAAACAAATCTGCCAAAAAAAATTGAGTTAACAAATATCAAATTCAGGAGGAGGAAGAGACAGGAATACATACCAAAGCATGCAACATTTGGCACATTTAAGAGGTCCAGGATCGTAATAGTTGAGCTCAGCAAAAAAGGTTATTGATTCAATGTCAGAAGCATGTTTGGGTTTAGCCTTTAAATTAGCATGGTGCCGTACACCTTCCATTCCAATAGTAGAGCCATCCCTAATTTCCATGAGCTCATATCCACCAGCCTAAAAATTAAGACGAGGTGCAGAAGTCAATAGCCAAGGATGTGATAAACTATAGGAAGCCCTTATCTCACCAAGCCAAGGGATATAGATCGATCGATCACCTGGTCCACCTTTTGGATTTGTTTAAGTCTTTAAGGTTGTTTCGACACATTCACGACACTGCCTCTCAAAATGTAAGTTCTTAAATAAGCTGGTTGACAAATGGATGATAAATAAGTCACCCCCAACCCCAAAACAAAGAGAATAATATTCCTCCTCTATCTCAACTAAAACGTTCTATGTGAGATTTATTAAGGAAAATTCATAGATTATAAAAATAACGTATCTTAAGATCAAATACCTGGAAAGACAAAAGTACAGATAGTAAGTAGACATTTATGAGCAAATAAAAGTCTAAGGACTCATCAGCAAATACGAGGTAATTTTACTTAGATAATCAGTGACAACTCTAGCAAAGAAGAAAACCCTAACCCTAACAACAATCAATATTGTAGAGAAACAAGAAAATTAAAGAAAATCAAATAAGATTATCATTTGTGACTCGGTGGAATTTCTAGATCATTGATATCGGAAGTCCTTTTAAGAGTCTGAGTCTTGGTCAACCCAGAATCGCCACTTCCGCTATTCCCCTATTCTATGTCTTCAGATTAGCTGCAGTGCAAAGATCTCCAAGACTCAAGGTTTGGCCCTTCAAGAGACAGAAAATCCTGACGTTATTTAACCGGAGTAAACACTCCTGTTAAACTTCTTGAACCAACATATTTTAATAGGGTGATGATATAACCTCTTAAGTGCCTTGCATTGATTAAATTTAACACATTAAATATTTTGATGTCACCTATTTTTGAATTATTAGAATTAATTATGAATGCTAAAGCTCTAATATTTATCGACTACTCCGACTGGTGCAAAATGACACTCTAATTGGATCAACCCCATACATGAAGACATATCATATTTGTATTTTGTAATTGTGGAAAAAAAATAAATGAATAAAATGATTTTTCACAATTTATAAATAGTAACATCTTCCACTATTCAATCATATCCTTTTTTTAATTTAATACATGAAATATGAGTTTTAAGTCCAAAGAAGACATTAAAGAAGTGTTTAGCAGCAAGATATTTATCAATTTGCATATCAATAATTTTGAGTGTTTGTTTTTTTTGGGTAATGTGCCACCAAGGTTAATGTAGGTGGGATTTAAATCGAGATCTATGGTAATAACTTTTAAATACTTCACTAATTGAATTAAATGACTCCCACATCTCAAGTGTCGTATGCATGAAAAGGTGTAATGCATTATGCATGTTACATGAAACCTAGCCCTTTCCCCTAAATTAGGTCCTTAATATAGTTTTAGGTGATATAGCACTACTTCTAATAGCTTCATACTTATCAATTGATATCAAATAAATCAGTAAGTTACGTAGTCTCCATCAAAATTATAATACATTAATAATATTTAATCATAAATTATATCATCTCCCTGGGCGTCTCGTTTTATGAATGTGTCATCACATATCTTCATGTTTAAGACATTTTGGGCATGGATGATTGGTCAAGTATGAATCTGTCACCATATATCTTCAATTCTCACCACCTCATGCACATGGGATTTTTTTATTGGAAATTTCAAAGGGTTCATGTGAAACAATGAGGATTTTTTTTTTTTTTAAACTTTTTGGTCAGTAAACAAAGATTTTGTTAGTCAAACAAAAAATAACATTACAATCTAATTATGCTCTCTATGCTACTACATACAGTATTAGAGCATCATCTGTTTTTCTTTGCCTTTATCTATATACAAAATGCCGTCTTTGACAATTCCCAATGCCCTCTTGAGCAATTGACCTTCCCTGATAAACTCTACCATGCAGTCGAGTGTTCCTTTCATCTCACACAACATATATCAAGGATGCGGCCATCATATTCGATGCCTTGCTTTTCATCTTCCCGAATATAGTCCTTTCAACCAGGGCCATAGTTTTTTGATAGAAATATTGCATTCAAACTTATCATTTATCTTCATAGGAAAATCAACACTATGTACAGGGACGCTAAAAACACAAGTGATCCCTATTTTCATTCCCCAAGCAACATAGAATAGAAGTGCTATCTTACATGATCTACTAATTATAAAGTCTCTCCTTAGTCTCAAACTTGTTTAACACCGCCAGCCAACTACTCGTGCTTGCTTTTGGAATATTCCACTTGCACCAACTTATCTGTTAGTATGATCAAACTCATCTTTTATGGTACCTTTTCACCCTAACCAGTTGCTTCCGTGATTAAATAGCTGAGCTAATGCATTTACAACTCCTCCAATTGAGTGAGTTAAATAGATGAGATTGAACCAATACATTGTCTTTTGTGTTAGCAACTTTCCAGAAATAATAAGCAAGAGGAGCCTTATTCCATCCATCAAACTACTTAATCTGCACCTTTTTACTTATCCCTTAAAACAATATCCCTCGCTACCAAAGGAGTTCTATCCTTAGAATCATCATGTCCCCAAAGAAACCTTTTACCAATGTGGATAGCCTACTGGATCATCTAAGTTAAGCAAAAAAATCATTGAAGTCTAATAAATACGCAAAGAATAGAACTGATACGCTGAACTCTGTCAGCATCACTCATCCTTCTTCTAGCCCATGCACTTATTCTACTAGTGACTCTTTCAACTAAGCAATGGCATCCATCTTTTATAAATTTAGTAGTAGACAGAGGTATTCCTCAATTCCTCATACGTAAATTATCAGTTTAAAACTAGAAAAGCTGAAAATTTATAGCTGTATATTCTCCTGTATCCCTCCAAACACGACTCATACTTCTCCTTACTCTCAAACTTGAAGCACTTGAAAATTTGTCAAACATAATTGAGTAAAATCCCTACTAATCAACATCATCTCCACAACATTAATATGCATCATCTACACAACACAAATGATTAAGTTGCGACCCTTTATCTAGGATGGTACATGAAGTCCTCATGTACCTTTACTACCTTCATGCACCTTGAGAGATATTACATACATATTAAAAAAATAAAGGGGGAGACAAGATGTCCTGTCTATCTGCACTTCCCCCCCCCCCCCAAAAAAAAAAAAACCCAAAGAATCCACTGTCACCTGGAATGCAGTACTTAGTTGTAACCACGTGTTATATGATTAGCCCAACAAACTCATTCGAGAAGTTTAAATCCTTCATCAGGTATTCAATAAACCTCTAGCTTAACAAGTCATAGGCTTTCATTACATCTAGCTTCATTGAAAGTCTAGGAGTAATTCAGTTTCTATTGTAACATTTCATAATATGCTAGCAAATAAATAATATTATGAAAAATATTTGTACCCCCAATAAAAGCAGCTTGCCCTTCATTAACCACAATGGCCAAAGCTTTCTTAAATTGGAAGCAAATGATCTTGGAAATTACTTTATATATAGCATTACAACACACAATATGCCTAAAATACTTAACAAAAATAAGGTTGGCCTCCTTTAAAATAAGTACTAATGTAGTGGTGTTGAGCTATTTTAGAATTTTGCTTGATTGAAAAATTGCTTCACAATAAACATAAAGCCGTCACCATATAGATCTGACACATGTTTCAAGAATTGACTTCGAGTAATGATCAGGCCTTAGTTTTTTGGTCCTCGATATACTCCACAAAGTTGCTTTGACTTCTGCACCAGTGATAGGCTACAACGAACTCCACGTTGGCTACTAGATAAAATAGAACCCATGGCTATCAACCTCCCTAATTATAGTGGACCATAGCAAAGATTTGCAATCTTGCACAAAAGCATACCCAGTAGCATGAAAACCAACAACCTAATCACATAGAGGGGGTAGGACCTATACACCTTATTCTACCGCACTTTGATCTTGATACAACCAACAACAACAACTCCCATTTTCGATCCTACTTTCATGGGGTCTGAAGAGATCCAAATGCATGCATCTTTACCTCTTCAGGCATCTCTACTGTCAAAGAGGCTGATTGCAAGAAACCTATATGAATTTATAAATATACTTTAACTTTAATTTGGATAGACACAAGGTGATATGATAGAATACTTAAAACCACATACAAGCACAAAAACATCAGAGTAGAGATAGGAACCGTACCTTAAACAATCAGTGTTACGATTCTAACAACTCTGTTGAGTAGAGGGTATTTCTAACATACAAAATTACTATAAGCACAAGTTAGAAGAAAAATAGCCAGCACCACACACCACATACTCCAACCATTCAACCTCGAAAGGAATGTTAAGAGGCTAGCTGCCTATGGTTCACAACCTTAATGCTTAACCTCCACCGATGCCGATCCTAAGCCACATCCTCTGTTAGCCGCAAAGATTTCAAATCATGCTTAGTGACCTCGTTCCAGCTTTTCTTAGGCCATCTCTGCCTCTCATACATTCCTAAAGGTTAACTATCTCGAATCTTCTCACAGTTGCATCCGTACTCATTCTCTTAACTTGAGCATACCATCTAAGTCTAGTCTCTCTCATTTAATCGTCTGTGGATCGGGTGCCAATTTAACGTCATTTCTAATCACCTTATTCCTAATCCTATCCAATCTCGTGTGACTGCACATCCACCTAATCATCCTTATCTCTGCTACTAGCAACCTCTAGACTTGGATTCTTTTTATTGGCCAACACTCAGAGCCATATAACAATGCTAGTCTAATTGCTATATGATAAATTTTGCCTTTTGATCATACCGGTATCCTTTTGTCACATAACACTCTTAAAGTATTCTTTCATCTTGGTCGATCCACTTTCATAGGATGGTTGGTGTCCTCATTAATATCCCTTTTCTCTTCAATGATTGAGCCTAAATATCGAAACTTCTCAACCCAATCAATGGTGACTTCTCTACTGTCCTCCTCTCCTCCACTGGAATTGCATCGTAAATATTCAGCTTTAGATCTATCTATTTTAAACCTTTAGATTGTAAGGTATGTGTCCATCACTCCAACTTATTGTTAACTCCATCCTTAGTCTCATTGATAAGAACAATATCATTTGTAAACAACATACACTATGGTACCTGTTCTTGCATCCCCCTAGTGAGGTCATCTATTACACATGTAAAAAGAAAGGGAGTTAGAGTTGATCCCTGATGTCGTCCAATATCATGTAGAAATTTATTTATGTCTCCTCCAAATGTCCTAACACTTGCCTTAATGCCCTGTACATATCCTTAATAACTTGGATGTATATAACCGATACTTCTTTCTTCTCCAAGCACCTCTATCACACTTCACACAGTACTTTATCATAGGCTTTTTCTAAGTCTATAAACACCATGTGGATCCTTTTTCTACCCTTATACAATTCTATGAGCGTTCTAAAGAGGTGCATTACAAATATAGTTGATCTACCAAGCACAAAACCAAATGGGTCCTCTGATATCGAAATATTCTTCCTCAGCCTATGCTCGATCACCCTTTGATATAATTCATAGTGAGGCTAAGTAGTTTGATACTTCTACAGTTATTGCGATTTTGAATATAACCTTTGGTCTAGAGGGGGTAATAGTGTTACATTTCCATTAGCGTCTTTGTAGGACATTAAATAGTTTTGTTAACCACTTTAGTCACTCTTCACCTAAACTCTTCCCCACTTCCAGAAGGATTTGGTATGGACTCATGGCCTTTTCATTGGGCATCTTCCTAGGGCTTCTTTAATCTCAACTTCTCTAATCGGGTCATAAAAGTGATATTGGTTAGCTCCTATAACATTATTGCTCACTCTCTATGAATTCTCAATCAATTCACCAATAAAGAGCTTATAAAAGTAGCTTAGCCACATTTCCTTTATTTCTACTTCCTCTAATAGGACCAGGTCATCTTCATCTTGATGCACCTTACATTACCCAAGTCTTTTGTTCTCCTCGTCCTAGCTTTTACCTACTGAAAGACCTCCTTCTCACCTTCCTTTGTCTCAATTCTTTGGTATAACTTTTCATAGGTAATGTTCTTAGCCATAGGGATGACTCTGTTTGCTACCTTCTTAGTAGCCCAGTACCTAACTTTATTATCCACATTCACTTCTTCGGTTTCACTATTAATTACAATAGCATATGATTCTTGTTTCTCTTTGGCCTCCTTATTCCATCACCAAGCTCCTTTTTATTCTACCTCTGCCTCTTCTTTGGGAACCTAAGATATCTTTTGTTGACTTTCTAATCCACTCTGCCATTACTTCCCACATTCGATCTACGTCCTCTACATGTTCCCAACTTCCTTTTACTTTAACATTCTCCTTAGTAAGATTCTATAATCTAACATTAGGATCCTCAGCCCTTCTTTTGTTCCCCTTTGAAATTTTGATCTCCACATCCATCACTAATAACCTGTGTTGTGTCCCTAAATATTCACTTAGTATCTCCTTACACTCTTTAGACATCCTTCTATTATCTACTTTAATTAGAAAGTAGAAAATTTGAGTCTATATAGTGTCACTTTTAAAGGTCACTAAGTGATCCTCTTTCTTCTTAAAAAAAGAGTGCACAATCACAAATAACCATATGCAGCTCCTCCCAAAATTACTTCTTAATATCATCTACCAAACCTATCTAATATGCATAAATACTAGCCACATTGAGGATTTCTGCCCCCACTACTAACTTAGTAGTCATAATGCGGTTACTCTGATGCCTCACCTTGATGACTTGATCAGCCAACTTCTTGTCGACCAAAATGCCAACTCCATTCCTAGCTCTTCTAAGCCTGAATTCCCAAGCTTATACCCACTAATTTCTCTAACTTTAATCCCTACCCACTTAGTTTCTTGAGCACAAGTTGTATCAATCTTACATCTGTGTAAAGCTATAACCAATTCTATCAACTTGCCCATAAGAGACCTAATATTTCATGATACAAAACACTACTTCCTAGTCTCTACCGTTCCCCTAACCCCTTTCCCTCCTGGAGGACAAGCTTGAGCTAACACATTGCTCACCACTAGTCTAGACTAAAAATTAAAAATAATAATAACAATAATAACAATACTAGAGTATTAGGAATTCAAGTTAGAGTAGATAAAATGCTAGGTACTGTAAGGGCAAGTAGTAATGCTGGTAATAATAATACTAATATAGCAGCAACATAATAAAGAATAATGAAGATTATAAAGGCAATATCATGATACTCATAATAGAAGTGAAAGAGATAAAATAATAGGATGAAAAAGACAATGCCCAACAAAGCCCTAAATAATACTACGAAAAAGGAATAAAAAATTAACATAATAGGTAAAGTCACAATAGAGACAATTAATTAATATCATCATTCTTTAACCAATGTGTCTTATCTTTCCGATTTAAAAAGCTCAACAACTGAGCATTTTCTTTTTTATAATTCCTCACATCTTTAACCTTCTTTCTCAACAAATTAGAATTAAGAGGATCATCGTACAACTTTCTCTTCAACTTAAACATGTCACTTTGGCTCGAACATCCTACAATACTATATTAGAAAAGTGCTGTTTGTTTAGCTCTATAAGCACACATTTCAACTTCTTAGAGTTATCAACGACTTGTACATACTGGTAACATTAATTTGACTCTAGCGATTCATTATATGCAATTCATTTAAACATTTAATAAGAGTTTCACATGTTAAAATATTCCAAAGTAGGCCCTAATTTCATATCAAAAAATTTAATCACCATAGGAGTGTGAAGTGAAACCCCTTTTACACAAAACGGAGCTTCATTTCTAAGGAAATTCTCTAGCCACTCGTGATTGACTAATACTCTATCAATCTTAGAAAGGACTCTAGGACCATACTGATGCTATTGTTCCAAGTATAAAAACTCCAATTGTATTTCAAAATCCAACAATCCAAAATGTCCAACAAGACAAAAAACGTAATAGTTCAGTTGCTGTAGGAACATTTTCACCCACTCTTCCCTAAACAGATAAGGCATTATTAATTCACCACACACAATCCAAGATTCAGTCATATTAATTCCTACCATAACTACTAGGAATAGATCATAAGATAGCACTTTCTTCATCATCATTGGAACCTCATTCTAGAGTCAAAAAGAACACCTTCCCAGTCAAATGCTTCGAAAAGCAATTAATATGTTGTATAGACATCTCCAAAGCACACCCTAAAACACATTTGGCACCCAAGCTAACAAATCCTTCCCTTCATACTATAGTTGATATTAGAAATACAACATCATAGAGAAAAAACATTCTGCACCACATAACCCACATTTTGTTTCTTAACATTAGTTTCCAAAATATCAAACATTTCCACTGTATTTTGTATAAAGAGACCTGTAATTTCCCTCTATTTATCCAAATGATTAATCCTTCTAAAAGCGTTATTAATTGATGGCGATAACTCGTGCTGGGGGTCAACCTAGGGGTCCCTAAGGCTCAATGAACTTCCCCTTCAAAAACCCCCCATTCAGGGGGTGCATTGGATTTGGCTTTCTAAAAGTTGTGATTCATGGAGTAATGTAGTAGAATTGATCAGAGTTCCAATTTTTAGAGTCACTAGCACATTTTAAAGGAAATGTGCCAGCCCATAATTTTATAGAAAATATTAAATGTCTTCTTTTAACCAAGTCCTTAAACTGAAGGGATAACTATAGGACATAGGGCTTGATTTTCAAGAAAGGGAAAGAGTTTTTTTTTTTGGGGACAAATTACAATTCTGAATGTTCGAAAGGGAATTATTAAAAGTACCTCCATGGCTAGGAACCACAAGAATGGATCTGCGGGTGCACGTATTCTAATGAATGGTGAAAACCATTACTAGAGCACCAACCACTTCAAAACGGTCTCTACTAGAAATAAATGTATTAAAACTTTTATGTTTCAACTCCATGCAAAGATGTTTTCTTGATTTTAGTCTTATCTAATGAAATAGTAGGAAGAAGTGTTTCGGTGACCACTTATTAGTAAATAGTTTTTATAAGGGAACTGAAATGGACGAAAAGCAATAAACTTAGTGGCAACTTTATTATGGATATCGTGTTATTTTATGTGCAAAAACATTGAACACTAAAAACAATCATGGAGGATCAAAGAGAACCATGACTATCAATATGTGAATTAAAGAAAGCTTGAAACATATTGTTTTCTTTAGTTAATCACCCTCAAGACCTACCTCAATTTGAGTGGTTGGTGTAGGAAACACACACTTAATTCCTTTCTCCTAAGTGTGATGGGATAGAATGAAGGCTAGTCTAATTTCAAAATAGCTTGAGGGATAATATTTTGGTAGTGCTTTGTTTCTTGAAAGTGTAGTTATAATGAGAAAAGAGAGAGTTTACAGAAGTATGTTTTTTCCTAAGTGCAGAGCCTAAAGAGAAATGCTTAGAGTTTCCTCTAGGAGAAAAAGGATGTCCTCTCCAAATGAGAGGAAGAAGCTCCATTTTATTAGTGTTAGGAAGGCAACCTCACTAAGCAAACTATAAAGTAAGAGCTAATATCAAATTATTTTATTCATCAAATTTTCATAAACAAGGTAAAATTACTTAATTGCCACTAATGGTGATGTGATCTTTCTAATTAACTTGATTGTAGCAATTCCATAAATAAAAACACATGAAATTCATGAAGTGTGGAGCAAGGCACCCAGCACCCTATACCAAGCCCTAGCAGCAATAGCTAGATGCAAAACTTGCCATTGGATATCATGCCTTTAGCCCTAATTTTCTGCCTTAAGTACATTGTTTGTGACAATTTGAATTTGAGGCAATATACCACCATATGGTCACTATCTCTCTCACTCATATTCTTGTGATCTAGCCCCAATGCTAGCATCTCATGCCAAGATTTTTGCCTTTTTGAAAGTATTTTGAAACTTTTGGATTTTCAAATACTTTTAAAACTTTTAAGTTTTTTCTTTTGCAATGAGAAAATATTTTCTTTACAAACTAACTATTGGGAATTCAAGTATGAGGTTGCTTCACCCTAAGTAGGTTAGGTAATTGCTATTGCTAGGCAATAATTTAGAGGACACAGATAGATGTGGCTTACTTGAAATCTTGTGGGTACTAATTTGGTACTTACAGGAGCGTCTACTCTAGTCGAGGCCATTAGGGTGAAGAGCAAGGTATGTAATGTCATACAAGATGAATGCAGATGCAAGAGTGAATACACGAGAGCTTTCAGGGTCTAAGCCTCACCTAGGTGCTCAAGTCCTGTTGAGGAGAAAGGTGTTGAAAATTTCGAGACATGGTTGAAAAAGGAAGGATTTAAAAAAGGGTTGAGGTTTATGTCTTGCTTAGGAGTTGAAATCCCTCTGACAAATGGTCGTATACTTGTAAATCATTTTGAAGCTTGAAGACCTCACACCTGTAAAAAAAAGTTTGAACCTTGATGGTCTCTCATCATTTGAAAATTTTGAGGCTGAAGCTCTGACACCTGTTAAAAAATTTGAGGCTTGATTGTCTCACACTTGGTTAAAAAAAAAATTGAGGCTTGAAGGAAAGTTTCACACTTGTTAAATAAAAATTAAATTTAGGCTTGAAGGTCTCACACCAATTAAAAATTTTAAGGGTGAAAGGTCTGACACCTATTAAGAAATTTGAGGCATGAAGGTCTCGCACTTGTTAAAAAACCTTAAGACATGAAGGTTTCACACTTGTTAAAAAATTTAAGGCGTGAAAGTCTCATGCCCGTTAAAAACTATGAATTTAAAAAGGGAATTCTCTTTATTTAATGAGGTTGACATGATTAGAAGGAAAAAAAGGGTGATCACCATTTAGCTTCGATTCGGGTGGGGTTTTCGTTTCATGCAAACCAGCTAGACCCTCTCATGCCTAAGCAAACAACCTGTTTTTCCAGAATAAGACAACAGCAAAAAACTAGATGAACTATCTCTCAATGCATTTCAAGTGGCAGCTTGATTGAGCATGGGGCAACTTGTCAGTTCTACAATTGGATTGGGTGTTTCTACCATAACTAGGATCAGTTAGCTTCAAAGAGGCTGTTATGAATCTTCACCCACATTTTCCCTCAATTTTTCACAACAAAACACAAAAACCAAACCTAAACTAACTACAAGCATCCCCAAGAACTCGAGAACTTTCGATCTTGCTTGCATTAATCAATTCCTAAGAGGTGTAATTGCTCTCACGAACTTTTCTTTGTTTTTGCATTATTCACTTAATTCCTTGGCATTTTTAATTAAATTATAAAACGTCTAAAAGTAGTGAAAGAGGCATTAAAAGGAATTTACCGTTTAATACACCCCCACACCTATCTTTTGAGCAAAATAAAAGAAAAACCAAAGTAAACAACTAAGTACGGAATTTTCATATGCAACTTTAAACGTCACTTAAGGTCTCGTGAGAGTTTGCGGAAGATATACCCACAAAATCTTAAAAAGGAAAAACAAAGAAAGGAGAAACAAAAATCAAAAAATGAAAATGACGAAACAGAATATATACATAAAGGTGAACTATACACGTTCGGATCAACCAAAACCCCCTAGTGACTCAAGTATCAGTCTGTACACAAGCATTATATGCATTTCAGGACACATTATCCCAAAAAATGGCATTCAGACATCAGCTTTTCACCCCACGACGCATGAGAACATTGAATCCATCCTGGTGCCTGGTGTGCAAGATCATCATAAAACTAAGCCTACCAAAATCAAACTCAACCCCACAGCTGACACAAGCTACCTTTTTGAATGGCTAGCATGGAAAGCAAGCTTCCCAGTAGCAGTATTGCCTCAAAGGGTAACACCCAGTAGCGCATGCCTCAAAAGGGTACTTGTCATTTCCAACTCCTTTCTTCCCCACTTTTTTTTCTTTCCATTATTATTTTTTTTCAATACAAACTCATGTTACGCCTCAAAGGGATACACCCAGTAGCGCTTGAATTTGTTTATTTTTGCTTTTGTTTTGGAAAAGGGGGTGCCAGCACATATAAAGGGAACTGTGCAGTAGACAAGTGGAGAGTCAATCATGGGAGACTAAGAATGTAGGATGATGACAATACATAAATCAGGACTGGATTGAAAATTACAATGGACTGTTGGGGTTAGAACTGAGGCCTAAAACGACATATTGGGGATGAACATCTATCATGCACATTATACTTATATACGAGCTAATAGTCAAGGTACCGGAGATCAAGGCTGATCAAAATAGTACAAAACTCCCCTAAATGCAAAAAGAAAAGAAAAATTTATACAAAAAGGAGAAAAAATGAAAAAAAATAATACAAACATGAAAAATTTTCACAAAAATAAGAAGAAAAAAGGGAGATGACTCCACCCCCACACCTAAATCTCACAATGTCCTTATTGGGAGCCGTGAGTCATCACCAACACACAAAAATAAAGAAAACAAAATCAAACACAAGAAAAACAAAAATCGACAAAAATATGCACAAGCTAACACACTCTCCCAAAAATACAATCTCACCAAAACAACAACACGATCACACATAAATGCAAACTAACACTGCCAAAAACAAATATAGACCAATCCAACAACACCACCAATCACAACACAATAAAAATCCACAAAAACACAAAAATGGTGATCATAGCCAACAACGGCTCAACAACATCCAAATTTCACCATAAGATGATCACCAACAAAAACACAATCCTAATATTCACAACTAAACAAAAACAAAAAGAAAGAAAAGAAAAATAAAAAAGAAAGGGGGAGAGTGAGAACGATTATACCAGGTCGAGTACTGAATGTACCCGAACTATTCCATGACGACTTAAGGAGCATCAGCCACTCCTTGCCGCTCAAGATGCGAGTCGTCAGCTCGGATGCAGTCAAAGCTTGCAAGAGCTTATCATGCATTGCTGCATGCAGCTCAGAATGATGTGAGTAAGAGAACACAGGTAAAGATGGAGCAAACAAAGTTAGTGCCCTCTTAAACTCACCAAATACCTATGAGAAATCAGCAGAATAATCAAATGCAATAGTCAACGCGATTTCTCCAGGCATGCCCTCTGGGTACAGACGATAAGGATCAAGGAGGGGTTCATACCCTCTAAAAGTACCTAGAGGCTCAGAACAGTCAACCACATTCCCCTCGAGCACCGCAAGAGAATCGATCGGTGAGAGGTCACAATACTGAGGGGAAGGGGAGGGTAGTAAACATGAAGAAGCATGAGAAAAATCAAGGGGGGTTGAGGGATACATGGTTAGTAAGATTAGGACTAGATGAAATTGCAGCCACAACATCCACACAGGACTCCCCCTCGAGAATCTCGTCGAGATCATGCACCTCACTAAAAGTACCGTCTGACTCAAGACAGAAATCATCCCCATCGATGTTAGCACCAACACAAAATGTCTCACCTACCTCGAACTCCGTCGACTGAGCTAAAGGGAAAGGTGGATCAGGATGAGTCATAGTGTTGTCCTTAAAGGTGCTAGGTAGGGATGGAGCAACAAGAGGTAGAGTAGGCAAAGGAGGGTCAAGCACGTCCTCTAGTTTGGATTCTAGAGGAGGGAAAGACGCACTATCATCACACAGATTGACATCAAGTCTAGGAGCACTAGAACTAGGGTCAGTCTCGGGCGATAGGTCATACTCCCGCAGTTCATTAATAAATTCAGCAAACTCAACTTGTTGCTTATTCATGGCCTCTATCATACTAGAAATTCTAGCAAAACCATCAGCAGAAATATGATAGGGACAAGAAACACTGTCATGGTCAGAACGATGGTAGATCTCACATGCAAGAGGTGTATAATTAGGAACGCAGGGGGATGGGGCAATGAAGTAAATTGACTAGTCTCAAATTCATAAGTATCCCTAGCCAACCACTCAAGTAATTCCCAAGCTTCATCAACATTTCGAGCACAGAAATCCCAATGCTCCAAAAGAGCACGGGTCTCACAAGTCACACCTCATAGACCACATGCAATATTTCCCATTTCCCATACAAAGATCCACATGAAGCACATTGAGGAAGATAAGCATGTAAACGATCCCAATAACGGTAAAATAATTCTTGCTCACATTGGGAAAAATGGAAAATTGCCATTGAAAATTATTTTTTTGAATTTTTTTTTTCCGAAAATAAAGGCCTAGTCTCGAATGCCTAAGTAAGCTCTAATATTGGAAAATGCCAATTCCCCGACAACGGCGCCAAAAACTTGTTACAGGAAAAACAGAGTATTTAATATTTATAAACCCCAAGTGCAAGGTGTATCGTTGAGTACTTGGGGTGTCGTCCGCAGGGAATTGTGTTCCCAACTACCAGGGCTAGCTAAAGCGTCTCGAGTTAGGCAAGATCAAAGGCGAAGGAGGAAAAACTAAACTACGCTAACAAACATAGAAAAAGCGACTTGGAGTTGTGATTTGACCAATGGACGAACCAACTAATCAAGACGAGTCCTAACCTACCCAAACTACACTATGAACAAGAGATGGTCGGTTGCACCATCAAAGACCACCCAAGCCCTCTCTCGAGGGTCATGAGCTAGCCTAATTTGCCTAACCACGTATTTTCATGGGGTTAGCCCAATTAGACCATAAAATTAGCAACCCTCGGACCTAGCTCAATTCGGGTACTATTTTCATGTCCCGAATTCGGCTATTCCCTCTCCCACGCTAGCTAATTGACCTCACCTCTCAGCATAAGTCAACAGCCCAAAAATATGAATGAAAGCTCTCTCAAGCATTTCATCGAACACTTGGCGAGCGTGAGGGAAACCTCTAGGTTCTAAGCTTGGATTGGGTATGGTTAGGCCTAAAACAAGATCAATTAGCCATCAAGAGGCTAACCACAATCCAAACCCACAAGATCTAACAATCAATTATCAACAAAATACAAAAACCCAAACCTAAACTAACGAAGAACACAAGCATGAACTAGAGAGAAGGACCATGAAACTAAACTAATTCTAACAAACAATCGAACATGAATTAAACACAAAAACTAAGTAATTGAATCAAATCAAAACTAAACATGTGAACTAAATTAACAAAATCTAATACAAGAACGAAACAAGAAATAGAGAGAGAGAGAGGAGAGAGAAGACTCATGATTGATACGAAGAACTCGAAATCCAAGTGCTTGAATCTAAAGTTAACTCAATACAATCCTAATCTAATCTCCTCAATGGGGTTTTATTGCCTAAAATCTAATCTAAACTAACCTAGAAAAGTACAAGCAGAACCCCCTTTCAAAAACGCCTGAACGAAGCTTAAATAGAAAACCGAGCATCGACGAACTGGGGGGAGCGGCACGGTCGTGCCATGTGGCACGGGCAGACCGTGCCAGGGTGGCACGGTCGTGCCACATAGCACGGCCACACCGTGCCACATTGCTGGTGGCACGGTGGCCGTTTCCCCCGGTTTTGCCTCCTTTTGCCGGTTTTCGTCGGTTTTCGCTGTTTTGTCCCGTGTTCGTCCCTTTTTGCGACGTTTGCTTGATTTTGAGTTATTTCCTACAAAACATAAATAAAACAAGTAAAAATCCTAAGAATTAAGTTATTATACAAGCTAAAAGTCAGTGAAAGAGGCACGTAAAATGGGTAAATTTACCGTTCAACACTCTCCGCATGTCAGTGATTAATTTGCTTGGTTGTGACTTGGCTTTTCATCTTTTTAATGTTTTTTAATGAGGTCGATGATGGATTTTCTTAATTTGAGAACTTGTCAGTAGACAACAAGTGTCCTTTTGGGTTTTTCCTCAAAAAATGAGAGATTCTCTTGCCCTAATTTTAGGTATAAATATCCATCAACCCTTCCAAAATTTTCATAAGTTTTTGGAACTTTCTTATTTCCCTTTTTGAATTCTAGTTTCTGTCAGTTTCGCCACTTCTTTCTTTAGAAGCTTTCAAAAGTTCTTCTTGAATTCTTACTTCAAGATGTTGAACCTTTGTGATCAGAGATCACTAAGGACCTCCTTCATTCCTCTATCATTTCTTACTAGCCTCTTAAGGGGTTGGCTAGTTGTATATTCTCTTGGATGATGTCATAGAGAGGTTGGACGATAAGCATAGAGCTTGCTTATTAGAGGACTATTAGCTATTATTGTTGACAATGATAGACCTTTTGTGGTGGTTGACTCTGTTTCCAAATACATCTATCTTCGAGAGAGTATATAGAGTGGCAACTAAACTTGTTTTAGCTTTTGGTTGGCTATATTCATGTTGATCTAGTTCCTTCCCACCTTACCCTCTTTCTCTGGGTAAATTATTGAAGATATTTACCTATATCCTTCCCAGTGTAAGGTTTTGGAATCCCCCCCAAAAAAACCATAGATGTATAAATAATATTTGAATAACTATTGTAAATATTATTTCCATAAATATTCATTCGAATGTGTTTCTAATTTGAACACTTGACTAGTTTTATAATATTTTTCATACAAATAATCCCAAAAAATTTTAAAATTAATTTCATTTGAAGAACCTATTTTGATTTGCTAAATTGTAAATAACAATTGTTATAAACTTAAAATAACATTGAAATCATTGTCATTTGGTTTGGCTAGGTCCAAAAGAGATAGAGGTCTAAACGATACAAGAATTGCAATATTAAATTTTATTCCATGTAAATGTCCATTATTCATACAAATGAATATGTTCTAATGAACGCAAGGCTTGCAAAAGTATGATTTTATTATTACTAATGGATTGTAATAACTAACAGATAACTATAAGCTTAATGATCATAACTTACATAACTTTCTAGTACTTAAAGTTATACAAGATATGTGCTTCTTCAATGGTCTTAGATATGTTATGCTGTAGTTCGATCATTATGATAATGTAGTTAATGAGTCATGATTATAATCATGAATAAGCCTAAATTGTTGGGGTGCTATCTACTTATTCTGTGTATTTTCTTATGCAATGATCTTGTACTCACCTCATTTGATCGTAGATCGTATAAATGAAAGTATCATCAATCATAAGGATCATAGGTGGTTGATCTTTAAGTGTCTAAGTTTGATGTCTATGCACCAAAGAAACTATACGTGATTGATCCTAACTCGTAAGTATGTGATTATGAAGTTTATTATTATTAGTTTATTACTACTGCTACTCCTCTATTAGCTCACAATGACAATTATTATTATTATTACTACTACTACTACTACTACTACTACTACTATTATTACTACTATTATGATTATTGTGCCACTGGATTGGTTACCGAATATCCGATATCATTTGTTTTTCTTTTCTTTATGAAGATTTGGATATTATCTGTGAAAAAAAAAGATTCAATGTCTATAAATTACGTTAAATGTTCAAAATTCCAATAAAACTAATATAATATATGATTCAAAGTCTCAAGTTACTAGCAAACTAAAAAAAAAAAAGTAATTGCTATTGTTGATTGTTTCCTCAGTTGGGCTAGGCCTATAACATTATTTACATGAATATATCAGATGATATATTAGATCTTGGCAAGCAAAAAAAATAAAATAAAGGAAACAACAAATCAGGTCTCTGCTTAAATAGAGCAGCGGACACTTGGGAATCGAAATTGATTTTCAAGTGCAAAGATTTAGAAGGCTTCCTTAACTATTGTTTGCTTCCCAAATGATGCTGGTCTTCATCTGCAACCTAATTTATTTAACACGTAGGCACATGCACTGACATAGCAGCCTTGTGAAAGCAACAACCCAAAAATAGAGTGTTCTATCTTCCTAAAAATAGGGGCTTATATGGTTTAAAAAAAGAGAGGGATCCTACAAGAAACAAACATGCCTACTTAGCTAAAATTTAACAAGCCAAAAGCGAATTTACACCTCTTTGAAAGTATGTTGAAAACGTGACTGAAGTTGCATCAGATGAAAATAAAAACTTTCAATGCTCCTTCTCCAATGTCGTAAAAATAGGTCACACACAAAGGTGAAGGCTCACTTGCTAAGAGTTCCAAATTACAGCATTGAAGGTTACAAATCCACTATAGACGAGGCTCTTGAAGAACTTAGAAGAGAACATGAAGTTATTGAACGTATGAAAGCAAATACGGTCATCAAATCAAAGCTAAAATCAAATCACATTACTCTTCAATCCCGAAACCAGAATAGGAATTACACAGACAATCGAGTATCTTCCATATGATATATAGGTATCTGCCTGAGTTTAAGTTAACTTAATAAATAGAATGCTTTTTACACCCATATTTTTCAAATTCTATGAAATAGTACTAAATAGGTCAAAATATCTTTTTTCTCTGCGAATCTTTTTTCCACAATGCAATAGACAGGGCAAAAAAGATTAAGTAAAAAAAAATTCAACTCTATATTGTTTTTGATTATTCTATCTTTATCTCGGCGAAGGGATCCAATATTGCATCTTTTTTTTTTCGTATCCAACAAAATAAGAATATGTAATATCATAATAATGGTAGAAATAGAATGAAGGGATATTCTATACAAAATTTAATAACTATCCATTCCTTTTGTATCTATTCTCTTGCAAATTTCAATTTGAGTCAAAAATTTTCTTTATAAAGATTTCATACATTCCATATATGTTCATATACTCATATTTGGAGTTTTTTTTTTTTGGTGTCAAATTTTATGTGACTTAGTAAACAGAATATAAACTCCATCAGAGTTAGATCGATCTATACAATTCGATGAAGAATGAGCAAAAAAGGGATTTTTCTATAAATGGGCAATTCAGTTTAAATGCTACGAGATGGGAATGAGGTAATGTCTACAATACTTGGGTTTAATCAGATATAATTTAAAGGATTTTGTAGGTTCATTGATCAGAGGTTAACAGAAGAACTTGATAATTTTCCAAAAATTGAAGATACAGATGAATAAATTGAATTTCAATTATCGGTGGAAACATATCAATTGCAGAACCCTTGATAAAGGAAGACGATGCTGCGTATGAATCACTTACATATTCTTCTAAATTATATGTGTCCGCAGGATTATTTTGGAAAGCCAGTAGGGAGATGCAAGAACAAACTATTTTGATTGGAAACATTCTTCTAATGAATTCCTTGGGAACTTTTTTAGTAAATGGAATATATAGAATTGTGATCAATCAAATATTGCAAAGCCCCGATATTTATTACCGGTCAAAATTGGACCATAACGGAATTTCGGTCTATACCGGCACAATAATATCAGATTGGGGAGGAAGATTAGAATTAAAGATTAATGGAAAAGTAAGGATATGGGCTCGTGTGAGTAGGAAACAGAAAATATCTATTCTAGTTCTATCATCAGCTATGGGTTCAAATCTAAGAGAAATTCTGGATAATGTTTGTTGCCTAAAAATTTTCTTGTCTTTCCTGAATGATAAGGAGAGAAAAAAATTGAGTCAAAAGAAAATGCCATTTCGGAGTTTTATCAACAATTTGCTTGTGTGGGTGGGAATCCAGTATTTTCGGAATTCTTATGTAAGCAATTACAAAAAAAATTCTTTCAACAAAGATGTGAATTAGGACGGATTGATCAACGAAATATGAATCAAAGACTGAACCTTGATATACCTCAGAACAATACATTTTGGTTACTGAGAGATATATTAGCAGCTATGGATCTTTTGATTGGGATGAAATTTAGAATGGGTACACTTGATGATATGAATCATTTGAAAAATAAACGTATTCGTTCTGTAGCAGACCTCTTACAGGATCAATTCAGATTGGCTCTGGTTTGTTTAGAAAAGGTGGTTCGAGAAACTATATGTAGAGCAATTGGGTCTAAATTAATACCGACTCCTCAGAATTTGGTAACTTTAACTCCATTAACACCTTATGAATCTTTTCTTGGGTTACACCCGTTACCTCAAGTTTTAGATCAAACTAATCTAGTGACACAAATAGTTCATGAGAGAAAATTGAGTTATTTGGGCCCTAGAGGATTGATAAGGCAAACTGCTAGTTTTCGGAAACGAGATATCCATCCTAGTCACTACGGGTGTATTTGTCCAATTGACACATTTAAAGAAATCAATGTTGGACTTATTAGATCCTTAGCAATTCATGCCAAGATTGGTCTTTGGGGGTCTCTAGAAACCCCTTTTTATGAAATTGATGAAACATCAAAAAGGGTACAGATGCTTTATTTATCAACAAGCAGAGATGAATACTATATGGTAGCATCGGGAAATTCTTTGGCCCTGAATTAAGGTATTTAGGAAGAATAGGTTGTTCCAGCTCAATACCGTCAAGAATTCCTAACTATTGCATGGGAACAGGTTCATCTTTGAAGTAGTTTTCCTTTCCAATATTTTTCTATTGGAGCTTCCCTCATTCCTTTTTATCGAGCATCATGATGCAAATCGAGCTTTAATGAGTTCTAATATGCAACCTCGAGCAGTTCCGCTTTCTCAATCTGAGAAGTGTATTGTTGGAACTGGATTGGAACGCCAAGTGGCCCTAGATTCAGGGGTTCTCGCTATAGTCGGGCATGAGGGAGAGATCATTTATATCGATATTGACAAGATCGTTTTATCAGGTAATGGGGATACTCTAAGTATTCCATTAGTTATGTGCCAGCAATCCAACAAAAATACTTGTATGCACCAAAAACCCTGGATTCCATGGGGTAAATGCATGAAAAAGGGACAATTTTACCAAATGGTGCCACTGCAGTGGGTGGCGAACTAGCTTTGAGAAAAAACGTATTAGTCGCTTATATGCCTTGGGAAGGTTACAATTTTGAGGATGCAATACTTAATAGTGAGCGCCTTGTGTATAAAGATATTTATACTTCTTTTCACAACGAAAATATGAAATTCAGACTTATATGACAAGTCAAGGCCCCGAAAGGGTCACTAATGAAATACTACATTTAGCTGCCTATTTACTCCACAATTTAGATAAAAATGGAATTGTGAGGCTAGGATCATAGATAGAAGCAGGTGAATTTTGGTACGTAAATTAAAGCCCCAGATGGAAGAAGAATCATCTTATGCTCCAGAAGATAGATTATTACGAGCCATACTTGGCATTCTGACCACATCAAAGGAAACTTGTCTAAAACAACCTATAGGAGGTAGGGGTTGAGTTATTGATGTGAGATAGATCCAGAAAAAGAGAAAGAGGGCTTTAATTATAATCCAAAAACGATTCATGTATTTAGTTTTCAGAAATGCGAAATCAAAGTAGGCGATAAAGTAGCCAGAAGACATCCAAATAAGGGTTTCATTTCCAAAATTCTGTCTAGACAAGATATGCCCTATTTATAAGATGGAAGACCCGTTGATATGGTCTTTAACCCATTAGGAGTCCCTCACGAGATGTAGGATAGATATTTGAATGTTCGCTTGGGCTAGCGGAGAGTTTGCTAGATAGACATTATCAAATAGCACCTTTTGATGAGAGATATGAACAAGAGGCTTCGAGAAAACTAGTGTTTTCTAAATTATATAAAGCCAGTAAGCAAACAATGAAACCATGGGTATTTGAACTCAGGAAAGAGTCGAATATTTGATGGAAGAATGGGAGACCCTTTTGAGCAACCTGTTATAATAGGAAATCCTTATATATTGAAATTAAATTATTAAGTTGATGATAAAATCCATGGACGTTCCAGTGGACATTATGCACTTGTTACACAACAACCCCTCAGGGGAAGAGCCAAGCAAGGCGGACAATGGGTAGGAGAAATGGAGGTTTGGGCTCTAGAAGGATTTGGTGTTGCTCATATTTTACAAGAGATGCTTACTTATAAATCGGATCATATTTTACAAGAGATGCTTACTTAAAAGGATTTGGGCTCTAGAAGCATTCTATTTTCATTCAACCTTAAAAAAGAAATGGTCCATTGTTTAGAGTGTAAATAGATTAAAAAGTTAATGGTTGAGGTACCGGATGTGAACTATTTAATAATTATTCAAAATGTAAATTATTGAAAGTAGTGGAGACTAGGTTTGCCTCTAATGTTATCATGGCTGAAAGGTTGATGGATGTGAAAGAGGGCCTTAAAAAATGCTTATGGACTCTAATTGGAAAAAATGAGGATTAATGGAAAGAGTCAAATTCAATTGGGTCCAGAGTTGTTAGAGATACATAAATAAGTGAAAACTCGGTGGGAAAAGTTGAATATTTCCTCAACTTATGGTTGATTTTTTTAGAGAGGCTAATAAAAATAAAACTATCTTGCACTTGGCGAATGATAAACGGGACTTGATGATTAAGAAAGTAAGCGAAATTATTTTTTATCTGGCGGACCAAGACTTGTTGATAGGGCCATCTAATTTTTTTCATGCGGTCCAAAAAGTCATTGATGATAGATGGAATAAAAACAATATACCAATTCATTGTATAGCTCACTCATTAATACCCAAGTACTATAGTGTTGATTGGTTCAAGGTGGACATGGTGACTTTCAAAGGAAAGCCCCAAATGAAGATGAAGAAGTAATTTGCATAGAGATAAGTGCTTCGCAAAGTTGTTCACTGATGGTGATAATATTCGAAAGGTTTATCAAGAATATGGTGCTTTTTCTACTGGCTAGGGTACTTCAGCCAGTTGTATATAATTTTAGCTATAGGTTTGGAGATCCCTTGTCCTTGTGGGCAAACTATAGTTCATTGACTCCCTTACTGTAGGGCCTTACTTTAAGACTTCATTCACAACTTGGTTCTTCATCATTCTGTGAATGAAATTGGAGTACCTACTCCTTTATACAAATGCCAAAAGGAATAGGCTATTAGTGTATATACATACTAATCGTCGTTTTCTTTCTCGAGAGAGAAAGGACTATACAATTGGGCCAACTTCCTTTTGGGATACAAGTATGTGCATATATATCTTTTTAGCATGGCAAATATTCTTTGAATTAGTTTGTTTTTTATTGTTTACTAAGTGTTCTTTTTTAAACAATTTTTATGTGGAAATAACATGGTTGGAGACCAACTAGAATAGCTGAGCTTTCATCGAATGATCCTAAAATAGAAGCAATAACTTTCAACTTTGGAGATGAAGAGAGGTATGTTGATGACATTTTTGAGAGTGCATAAGCTGAGCTTTGAAATTATGCCTTTTACGTTGTTATGAATTAGATATTTGGATAAGTAGTTTGCGATATGATTAACTTCTGTTATGGATTGGATAATTTATTTTTATAACACATTTGACTCTTTTTAGTATTGACCATTTAGATTTGTGCCACATTTATATATTTATGTTGTGGTTAAATATCAGTTACACTTTCAGTTACTATTATAATTAATTTTAAGACATGTCCGAGTGTTGTGTTTACCTTTGGGAAGGTGTCCCTCCAAATGTGTCCAAAATTTAGACAGTGTCCCCATGTCAAAGAATTTAGGGCTTCCCATGTGAGACCCTTGGATCCTTATTTGTATCCGACGACCGTGTCTCTAGCCCAAGAAACGTAGGTTAAGAAGCATGACCTGTGTCACCTGCCTGTGTCATCAAACATTACTCGTGTCAACTATCCTCTTCTCCAACTGTTTTGTTTTTAATCACTTTTCCTAAATTTTATCCCATGAATCATCGGGTTATGGCCAATGAGGGAGGCCATTCACATTTTCGGAGCATTTTTCTTAAGAAGCCCATGAGATAAGAAAAAGTAAAGTCATCATTAAACTTCAAGAAAAACTAAGGAAGCTTACAAGGGAGCTTGAGCAAGTAAGAGAATCCCTGTCAACTGAATGAAGAAGCCACCATAACTAGGAACTTGGTGTGAGTCCTATTAACATACCTATTCTCCCTTCCATGAAGACTGTGATGATGGGGATAGCAGATATAGGAGAAGAAGGCATCCAAAAATAACCTTGGAGATCTTAAAGTGGAAGCACTGAAGTTTAACAATAGTTCAATTGAAGATCTTTGAACTTAAGGAGAATAATGATGAGAAATCCTTTAAGATGTCTATTCTCAAGAGGAAAGGTTATGCATCACTATGGTATGAGAACTTGAAGGGAAGTAGCGCAAGGGAAGCTATGTCCTAGACAAAACATGGTCCAAGCTCAAGAAGCTTATGGATAAAAGGTTTTTGTCATCCTCTTACAAATAAGACCTTTATCTCAAGACCACCTCTCTTAGCTGAGAGAATATCAGTCTGGAAGAGTATATTAGGGAGTTTGAACTCTGAATGATAGTGGGATTGAATAAAAAGCCCAACCTTCTAATTGATAGATTCATTACATTTCTATCCCCCAACTTTGTTAAAAAGGTAGATTTGCTACCCTACCTCTCATTTGATGATGTTTGCAATTTAGTTATTAAAAGTGGAAACTAACTTAAGGGTACAAAACCTTTCCCAACCCTCTCTATACATCGATCTCACATCACCATAAATGGGTGTACTTCTCACTTTAAAACCAAAACTACCCTAACTCCTATCAAAGCCCTAGATGAGGATAAGAAAATTACTAGTGAATCACAAAGAGGCTGGACAAAAAGAATCATTTTAATGTTATAGACATAGACATTTCCAACCCAGTTGTCCCAATAGATAGATCTCCACAATTAGAGAGGTAGAAGAAATAAATGTCCTTGAGGGAGAAACTAGTGATGAAGATTTTTAGGTTGACATTCAGACTTTGGTTACTCTAGTTGCCCCAACAGATATTTATTCAAAGAGATTCTCCTTGCACCAATCTAAAAGAAGTAAATCTTTTATTCTAGGTGTATAATTGGAGGCAAGGCATGTGAGCTATTCATTGATGGAGGAAGTTGTACTAAAGTAGCTTCAATGACACTCATTAACAAGCTATAACTAAGTTGTATCCAACTCTTTACACTTTACAATAGCTCAAGTAAGGGATAGAGGTAACTATTTCCATATAAGCTCTTATTCCATCTTCTGTTCGTCTACATTATAATAAAGTGTTATGTGATGTTCGCCCCGTCGATGCATGTCATTTATCACTTGGTAGACCTTGGTTAAATGATAATTATGTGACCAATGATGGGCATGTTAACACGTATGCATTCAGGCACAAGAGACATAGTCTCACTTTGGCATCATTACCTCCACCCAACCCTCATAAAACAAACTGGGAAATGGAAATAAGAAAAGCCTCTATATGAGTGAAACATGGGAAGAGAGAGTCATTAGTAAGAACAATCTCTATTTATCTTACTCCTAGTAGAACCAAACACAAGTGAGGAAGTGAAACACATGCATCCTTAAGCATAACAACTCTTGAGCGAGTTTAAGGATGTTTCCCCCAATGATTAGCCCCCTATGCTACCTACTTTAAGAGCAATTGAGTACCAAAATAATTTCCTTCCAATTGCTCCATCACCTAGAAAGCGAACCTGTAGATACAATAATAATGAGCTGAAAGAGCTCCAAATGCAAGTTCAAGAGTTACTTTACCATAGGTATATTAGAGAGAGCTTGAGTCCTAGTTAGGTCCCTATCCTTTCCGTGCCTAAGAAACATGATAATTGTCATATGTGTGTTGATTATATGACCATAAACAACATTAGCATCAAGTACAAATTCGCCGTCCCTCAATCAGATGATATGCTTAATGAATTGCATAGGTCCAAGGTATAGGTTACATGAGTGGTTTATTATGCCTTTTGGTCTATTTAATGTTCTTGGTACCTTCATGAGATTTATGAATGAAATTATAAGATTTTTTATTGAGAAATTTGTTACAATGTATTTTGATGGTATTTTGTGCATATTCATGAGAAGCGCTTCCTGTTGAGCATCTTGCCCAAGTCTTTCACGTCTTAAGGCAAGAAAAATTATATGCTAAACCTAACATATGTGAACTGTTCTCAACCCTAAGTTGTCCTGCTTTGCTATGTTGTTTTGGGAAATGACATACATGTGGATAAATACAATGTTGCAGTCTTAAAAGTTGGCCTATGACTTCTTCTATCATGGAGGTTTGAAGTTTCCATGATTTATCATCTTTGTACGATCAACTCATTAAAGATGTCAACTTCATTATGGCTCCCTTAACCAGGTGCATGAAGAAGGGTAGTTTTGTGTGGACAAAGACACCTAAAGAGCTTTTGAGGAAATCAAAGATAAGCTATGTTCAATTCCTATTTTTGGCTCTTACTCAATTTTAAGCTCTTATTTGAAGTTGAATTTGATACTAGTGGAGTTGACATTGGGGCGATCCTCACCTAATCCAGGCACTTATTAACTTATGATAAGGAGTAATGTACTATTATTTAAGAATAAGCCTTTTGTGACACACTTAGATCATAAGGTCTTTTCTTACATCAATAGATAAAGCTAAGCTCAACTCAAAGCATACCAAGTGGGTAGAATTTCTCATGCCCTTCTTTTTCACTTGCAAGCATGAGGTTGGCAACAAAAATGTGGTGGCCGAGAATGCTCTCTTAAGGAGATACACTTTCCTCTCGGTTCTTCAGGCACTACAAAAAAACAATGTACATACCCACACTTATTTGTCTACACTTAAGGAAGTATGGGAGGAAAAATCATGAACTTTTCAACTCTATAAGTGTGGAGAACCCATAATCTCCTTCTACATTTATTAACTAAGGACAATTTATAACATCCATAATTTATACTGCACCTTTATACTTGATTTATGCTCGTAATTGTTGTTATTTTTAAATTTTTATTTGATTTTATTTTCTTTGTAGGTGTTGAATAAATTGAGGAAAATACAAAGCAAAAAAGGCAAAAAATAAAATTAAATAAAACCCAAATCTACCCGGTTGCTTGCCACGTGCTAGGCACATGCCTCCCCCCTCCAGCACTCATCTTCTTATGTCTCTCTCCTTTCCCTCGTCAAAAAGAAACTCACTCCACAATCTTCATCAGCCCTCAGCAAAAAAGGCAAAAAGAAACGCCAACCCCCTAACCTTCATCTTTTCTCTCTCCTCGTCATCTTTCTACCTTTCTCAAACTCACTCCGCATCAACACCGTCATCAACACCCCTATCACCACAATTACTCTCATTCACTCCACTATCTTTATCAGCCAGCGCATAACCACCCAAATGTCCACGCCATTCCACACCAAGGGCTGAGATCGCGCCGATTTCGATTCAGGTATAAATCAAAGGCAACAGCATTTAGGCGAGGTAATTAGGGAATCTAGGAATTAATTAGGTTTAAGTTTAAGTTTTTTAGGCTAAATTTAGGGCTTCTTGTTAGTTTAATTTTAGTTTTTAGATTTTTATGGTTGAATTTAAAGTTTTGTTTTATAGATTTTAGGGTTCACTTTTCGATATTTCGACTCTAATTTCGAATTTTAGATCCGTTCTTTAGCCTTTAATTTCGTATAATTGAATTTTTTTGCTTTGATCTAGAGTAGGTTTCATGAATTTCAGCTTGTATTTGACTATTTTGGGTTTTGGGTTGCTCTCGGTTGACTTTGAATTCCCCATCCCCTGTTTAGTTTCTCTGTTGCTTATGCTCTAATGCTTTGTTTCTTCTCTGTTTGTTTGCTGCACGATGTGGACTTGGTGTTGCTCTACTGCTCAGTTGCTCAGCATTTTCCTTTGTTTATGGTAGTGCTCAAGAAACTAGTCTGGGTTCTTAACTAGGCGGATGCCTTAACCTTTTCCTTTACTCCTATTTTTACTTTGTTTTTTTGTTTGGATGAATGTGGATAACCAACTTGAATGGAGCTTGAAGCTAGGTTGAGCTGTAGAGTAAGGAAGCCCTAAGCTCTATTTACCCTTCCCCTGTTCTGGTTATTTCATTAAACATAATGTCTGTTATCTTTGTTCTGTTGTCTTTAAGAGCAGGATAATGATGTTGATTTTTCTCATTTTGGGTGTTGGTTCTATACTAGGGTTAGTTTTAGTTTTCATTAGTTCATTTCATTTATCTTATGCTTAGTTGAATGAGGATGATTGTATTAGATTCTTAGTTTGAGGGCATTAGTTCTCTTTGAGTGATTTAATTTGGTCTAATGTAGTTAATATTAGATTAATTAGTTTAATCCACTCTTTGGTGACCTTAATCTTTTTCACTCGGACTCTTTGACTGTGGTTTCACAGTTCTTTGTGCATAGTTCTTGCAATATGGATTTAGACATACAGTGGATATGATCTTCATGAGAGATAATTTTTCCAAAATTCGTGGATGGGTTTTGTATTTTTTGCTTGTTTATGCGACATTTTGTCATTGTGAAATGGTCAAGGTGTAACTATGATGCGAAATGTGGTGTAACTTAGGAAATTCTATTTGATATCTATTGAGATTTTGTTTCTTTGATTGGTGAAATGTACTGTGTGATGATTTGGTACCAGGCGAGGTGTGCTATTTGAGGGTTTGGAGGAGTTGTCTACTTTTTTCGTATATTGTTTGATTTTCATGCCACATTTAGTGACACTTTCCAGGGGTATGATGATTTTAGTGGTTTTATGACGATAATTTTTTCAAAATTCGTAACTAGTTTTTGCATTTTCTTCTTGCTTATGCTGAATTGTTTTGACGTTGAAATGGGGAAGATCTAACTGTGATGCATAATGTAGTGTAAGGGAAATTCTTATTGTTTTCTATTGAGATTTTACTCCTTTGATCTCTGAAGTATAGTATGTAATGAGTTAGTATAAATATAATACAAGGCAAGATGTAGGGTTTGAGTTTTTTCTTTTACAATTGTAAGTGGTGTTTGATAGACATTTGATTATTTCAATAGGTATAGGAGGAGAATAGCTATCAACTGGGGTGGTTGGTTTGTGCCTCAGTAAGAGGCGTATGTCATTAAGCATTTTAGGAAGTTTAGCAAGGTTATTAAAGCTGGTATACACCTCTTGATACCATTTGTGAACCGAATATCCTATGTACACTCATTGAAAGAGCAGACCATAGAAATGAGCAGCCTGCTGTTACAACTGACAATGTTAGCATCCAAGTGAATGGTGCTCTTTGTGAAAGTACTGTGGTGCTTTTTCTAGGTGTTCTTTGCTCATTCTCATGCGCTTATACTCAAAGTTGGATGTCTTACTGTATGAGCAGCTTTTGTATGTCAACTTATAGGTTGTTGATGCTGAAAAGGCGTGGCAATGATTATGTTATGATTGCTGTAACTCAGTTGGCACAACCTATGATGCATAGTGCTATAGGGAAAATAACACTTGATAAGACTTTTATGGAAAGAGATACTTTAAATGCTAACATTGTGGTAAGTTTCTTCTTCTAGTTCTTTTAATTGTTTGCTGTAATTTTTTCAAACAACAAAAGGGATTAGCCTCGCATTTTATTCATATATAGCATTCTTTATCCCCTTCAAGTTTGCTTTTCTGTTTTTGTGCTTGAGAAATAAACACTGGTATCTCTTTGATAATAATATTGTTAAACCTCTCACAATTCAAGTTGAACTCGGTTGTGGTTATATTATTGGTTGAACTCGCTTTTGGTTCTATTGTTAGTTGAACTCACCTAGGTGCTATATATTGGTAGTTGAACTCGATTGTGGTTCTATTCTTGGTTCAACTCTATTGTGGTTCTATAGTTGGTTGAATTCTGCTGTACGTCTTTCAGCTTGATTCTGCCGAGTCTGCGTCTTAGTTAATCTTTTTGGCGATCTTTTCTAATAATTCATTTTTTGTGTGTGTTTCAATTTTCTGATAGGTTGAATTTCTGGAGCTAACATCTCTCAGTGAAGAAAACAAAGATGGAGATTTTTTTATATATTCTTTGACGTTAGGTATGTTGTCAAAGTATAGTTTTAGGTAGCATATAGAGCAATAAAATGTTCAATCAACTAGCTACAACAAAAAAAAATTAGCAGGAAGGATTCAAAACAATGTAACAATATTTAGTTTTGATTACCTTAATCTTTGTTGTATGTCTACAATTAATTTTTTTTTCAAGCACTAATGTGTAATTTATTTAATTGATATTTGATCTATTTTAATTTGTTGGTTTTAATTTTATTCATTTATGTAGGGTGATGCGCGCTAGTAATTAGTATAAAACTTGTTAATTAAAAAAAATATTTGTATACAATTGTTCTATTTTTAACTTAATAAGCTTTATATTAATTACCAGAATTATTTTTTTAAAAAACTAAAACGACACTAGTAACACTTGTCAGTGTGGAGAAAATTACGATTTCTTGCATCTTCCAAAGTGGGCATAGCGTAAAATGATCACACATAAATTGTGGGTAATTAGTACTTACTCCGCATTTATAAGTATGGGAAATATAGCTCTACCCGCATTTTCATTAAGTGTGGAGAACACTTCCACACACTTAACTTCTGCACATTTAGCCTAAGTATGGGCAACTGCTATTTCTACACTTATAAGTGTGGTTATTAGCAAAATTAAATGTGGAGCGGAGTAACCTTTTTTATAGTGAGGCTAAAATCTTGGGATTATATGCTATCCAAAAACTCCATAAGGAAGATGACGATTTTCAAGAAGTCATTGCAAACCCAAAGACTGATGACTCATATATATTGTAAAATGGTTTTCTCCTAAAGAACAGCAAACTATGTGCAACTAGAGCTACTCTAAGGGAAGTACTTATGAGGAAAGCTTATGATGGTGCATTAGTGGTCATTTCAACATCAACAAGACTATTAAGATCCTAAAGGAGCATTTCCATTGACCTCTAATGGCAAGTGATTTCCATAATATTGTCTCTTAGTGTGCTCATGTCATAGGGCTAACAGAACTTTCCACCAAGGGTTATACACTCCTCTTCTAACTCTAAATAGCCCTTGGAAAGATATAAGTATGGACTTTATTGTAGGTTTACCAAGGACCCAAAGGGGATATGATTCTATTATGATTGTGGTTTAGCGATTCTCTAAGATGGCTCGCTTTATTCTATCTCCCAAAATTGATGATGCCTCTCATATTACTAAACTTTACTTAAAGGAAGTTATCAAGCTTCATGGGGTGTGAGGAGTATTGCCTTCGATCGGGACATCAAATTTCTATCTTGCTTTTGAAGATGCTTGTGGAAATTACTAGAAACCAAGCTTTTATTTAGTAATACTTCTCATCCTCAAACCAATGGGAAAATGGAGATAACCAACCAAACTTTATCCACCTTACTAAGAGGTTTGATGAGCAAGAACCATAAATAATGGGATCTA
This sequence comes from Carnegiea gigantea, assembly GCA_029747015.1. NCBI lineage: Eukaryota > Viridiplantae > Streptophyta > Magnoliopsida > Caryophyllales > Cactaceae > Carnegiea > Carnegiea gigantea. The sequence goes on along the minus strand of JAKOGI010000393.1, from coordinate 382,295 downwards.
AAGCTTTCAAATGTCGAATTTTCCCACAATTGGGCTCCTACTTATGTTACATTTCACTCTCCTTTTGAAGCTTGTTTTGGAGTCGTTCCTTCACTTTTATTGACCTTTTTCTATTTCCTATTGAGCATAGGGTTAGCTTTGAGACCCAAGAGAGAAATAAAGAAATAAAGAAGCTACATAACCAAATTAGGGCTCAAATATAGACATACAACACCTATTACAAGGCTAGAACCAACAAACAAAGGAAGCCTTTGGTTTTCAATCCAGGTGACTCGGTATGGTTGGACTTAAGGAAGGAAGCTTCCTATCAAGAAGGAGTAATATACTCATGGTTCACGGAGATGGTTCATTCAAGATTCTTAAAAGACTTGGTATACAAATTAGCGCTTCCAGGTAACAAGAATGTAAGTGCTACTTTTAATGTGGTAGATCTTCAGAGCTTGCTTATACATAGAAGATGACCTTGAGGATATGAGGACAAATCCATATCAAGAAGGGATGTTGATATAAGCCAAATCCAATGCCAACTCTTGTTCCACTATTGCCCTCACTCAAGTACAATCTAGGCCTCTAATTTCATACTTGCCTCCAATTCTTATTTCTGACTTGGCTATGGGTTCTAATCCATCAAATACGGTCCACCTTGCACATTTCATGGTTCACTAGGATTCCCATGAGTCTAATCTAATAATATTAAATAATTTTTACTATTCTTTTGCATTTTTGTCCCCTACAATGTAAAAATTCAAGAACCACAGCGCAGGTTTTTGCCCTAATAATTTACTGAAACTAGGTGAATTTTGTCCTTACCTACATAATTCGTTTACTTCTCTTAGATTTATATTTTAGCCTCATGTGCTAAAAAAGGAATTGGATGCCATTTAAGGGAGAAATGGTCAAGATTAGTTTAACCATGCAGACAAATCCAATTTTGGTGCAATTTGGGTAATTGCCTGATTTAGGGGTGTTATAACTGTAATCCTTGCATTTCTTCACATGGTATAGATCTACATTCACCAAGTCAGTGGTTTTAAGTGGTGGCACACTTATTTTATATATACGACACTCTAGTAGCTTCTTAGAAGATGGGAAATCTATCCTGAAATTTTCAGCTCATTAATTTTGTCATTGTCTTTAGAGTTTGGATTGTTTTCTTAAAATAATTTGTAGGATTCTTATTGGTCCACTTGCAGTGCCATTAAACCTGGCAAATAGGTCAGTCAATTTAGGTTCAGATCGAGTTAAGTTCAATTCGGGTTGTGTTCGGATTTATCAATTTCGATTCAGGTTAAGTTTGATTCAGATTAAGTTTGGGTTGATCGCATTAGGTTCGGCTTTAGGTGCGGTTCAGGTGAAGTTCAGATCAAGTCAACTTTGAGTCAAGCTCGTTCAGGTCGATTTAAGTGTGGGTTGGCTCAGGGTCAGTTCGGGTAGGCTTCAGTTATGGGTTCGAGTCAATTTTGGGTCATGTAGAAATCAGATCCGGTTACTTTCAGGTCGGTTTGTATTTCAATTGGACCAGTTTATATATGATATGAGTTTGATATCTTGCACACCCATATTAAGCCATAGAACTTTGAACAGATTCAAAGGTGGTTATATGGCCATGAATTTTGACTTGGTCAGCTTTTAATCTCCGTCTAATTCATCCAAGATTATATTTTAATTGGTTTAATTTTTAATCTTGCACACACACACACAAAAAAAAAAAAGGCCATATTAATTTGAATTTTATATCGGGTGTAAATCCCTCCTATATCACACTAGGAAGTAATCAAGTAGATGAACAAATAGTGTTATAAATCCCCCCTCTCCCCAACCATCAAATAAAAGATTTTTAAAAAAAAATCAAAAAGTTGTGCCTAATCAACATAAATCATATAATAACTTTAACTGCTTGATTTTGTATTTCCATTTTTGTTACCTAAATAAGTCAAATCTTAATTAAGTCATTTCCTCCAAAATTGCAAATCTATTATTTCATTTGTTCAAAGTTAGGTTTTGTCATCTTCTTTCATCTTTTGTATCCTAATGTTAAGCTTGTCGAGGGCTACAAATTTAACCACTACTTGGGTTATTAAATACTTTTAATAGCATAGAAAAGTAGGGATCGATCCACGAGGAAAGATTGTTTTAAAAAGGCTAGCTTAATCCTAAATGATTTTACTAACCCAATTTATTAAATCTAATCTTAATAATTCTAAAATAATTAAAATCTAATGAATAAAAATCTGGAAAAACACCCAATTATGTTCCTAAATATTTTGAATTATATTCTGGAAAGAAAACAGTAAAAAGCTTTCCTAAATAATCTAGAAAAATAAAATCAGAATAATAATGAAAATTCTAATTAAAATTCAAAACAGCAAATAATAATTAGAAAATAAATATTAAAAATGTCAAACAGTAACCTAAAATATTATTCTTCAGGTATATAAGCTTATAAACTCTAAATTGCATCTACTTTATTTCAGAAAAATCAGATCAGAAAATTAGCACAGAATATTCAGCAGAATAATAAATCTAAAATTAGAAATAAAATAATCAGCCTAAATATAAATATGAAATTAATCAAGAAAATGACCCTAATTCTAGGACACAATTTTATGGACTTAACAACACCTAAAAATCGCAAATTAAAATTAAAAATCGAAATTTTCAGAATTACTAACCTAAAAACCTGCACATATCAATTTCACAAAATAATTCTGGAAAATTATCAAATAACTTCCAAAACTCACAAAATTAATTATGGACAGACTAGGACACTATATAAACCCTAGTAACTGACAAAAATCGAAAAATAACAAGAATAACGATTTTTAGTCTAATTTCTAAGAAATCGGTAATTAGATACTAAAACTGAATATAAATTAATCTAAAATTATAACCACTCTAAAAATCAAAATATAAACTATCTAAAATTACCTAGACACTCCTAAAAGACTATACTTTTGGGGGGGTTGATTGAAATTATATTGAAACTAATAAAAATAGAACAAAATTTATCAAACTAATCAAATTAACTCAAAAAAAATAAATAATGATCAAAAGTTGTCAAATTTATGAAGAATACTTAGTATAATCTCAATCCACCATGCAAATTAATATTTATCATTAACACACAAGTTAATTTCATTCATGAGTTAAACTGTAGAAGAGATCCACCAGCGGTTCTTCCCCGTTTCTCCTTAGATTCTAGTTTACTTAGGTCCAGCCCTAATATAAACCCTATTAATTTGATAATTCTTACACCAGCGCAAGAATTTAATCAAACTAGAGCATTAAGAATTAGAAAAACATCATTTAACACTTTGTAACTAATTTACCAGTAAATCGATTTAACAAAGATCTAAGGCGATTACCTAATTAAAAGAGAAGGGTTTAAGCCATCCATGATTAATTAGGGTGATATCTAAGCCTAAAAGATTATAACTTTTACGTATTATAATCTTCTAAACTATCAATTGAAATTGTATTTAATCAACTAGCATGCATTCTAATCGATTTAACACAAATTTCATAAACGATGAACGCTAATCGCTAAAGAATCATGAATATAAATCAACTAGGCAATAAAGCATAAAACTTGTTTCAAAATATAAATTTAGCATGGCTTCAAGAAAATTATACTAAGCATAAAAAATTACTCACTCATATTAAAAATAAAATCACAATATTTATCAATAATCATGTTTAATAATTAACTAAACAAGATTAAATAAACTAAAATAAAATAAAGTAAACAAAATAAAGAAAAAGAACACTACACTTTGGTTTGAGGGAGGTGCTGTGCGTGGGGCTGTATGATGATGAAGAAGTTCGGTGGTGAGGTGCGGAGATTATGGAGAAGGTGAGGAGATGATGTTGATGATGATGCGATGACGATGACGATGAGATGAAGGGGTGGTGATTAAAGGTGGCGTGATGGTGATTATGTATGAGGAGATGGTGGGGTGAGCAAACGGGCGTAGGTCTTGCCGTGAAGATGATGGGTTAGGTGTAGGTAAAATTTTGTGAGGAGGTGATTATTATATAGAAAGTGAGGGGGTTAGGTTTAGTAAATTAGGGTTTCCTTCCTCTTTTCCTTAGATTTCTTCTTGTTCAAGACTTCTAGCTCTTCACCCAACTCTTGAAACTCTAGCCCAATATAATAATTATGAAAATAATATTTTCTATAATTATTATTTTTGGACCGTCTTGTAGCCAAGTGTGTAAAACCCGAGCTTCTACGTCCTCTCTTCTCCTCTTTATTACATTAATCCTAATCCTGGAAAAATATATAAAACAAAACAAATTAAACGAAATAATATATATAATATACTCAAAATAATTATAAAAATAATGCATGATTTAACTTAATAAATTCCCTCACACTTAGACTTTGAACGTCCTCGTGCAAAGAAATTTTAGACTCGACTTAAAAAAATTGATCCTTTTTCTTTCTTATAAATTCATGCATAACTATGATATTCATACTAGGTCTTGGCTTGCTTTAAAAAGAGTTTCATTGAAAATTAATTAGTTCTCCCGCCAATAAGTGAATAACTGCTAAACATCCAACTATCCTTAGAGGGTTTATTCATCAACCTCACAACATTTTCATAATGAGGTAACAAAATCAATAATTATCCATCCCTTTTAGATATGCATATACCAATCAAGAGGTCTAAATATTTATGATAGAAAAATTGAGGCACGGTATGGCTATGGAGACAATTGAACTAGGTAGAATAACTCATTGAATTGATTCTAGACTTGCCTTGTATTTGTTTTTCTTTCTTTTTTTTTTTCAAACTCCACTTGCGCACATATTCGAGGCCCATATAGGGTCTTAGAAATTAAACACTCCCTGTCTCTCACTCACCCGAATAGAGGTGCTGGAGTAAATAATTCATTCTCATCTTATTATTTCTTCATTTTATTGGCTTACTAGTATGGGAAGCAAGCTTTTCAGTAGCAATATTGCCTCAAAGGATAACACCTAGTAGCGCATGCCTCAAAGAGGTACTTGTCATTCCCAATTTTGACTCTCTTTTCTCTTTTATTTCTTTTTCATAGATGAAAAATAGACAAGCAAAATCACAATTTTAATGAGTTATTCAACTAATTCAATAGTTTAGGAAATGGGTGGGTCATTTTATTGCCTCTGTACGGCTATATAACATGACCAAATAAGATGGATAATCAAGAGCGTTACTTCCCAAAAAGATGTATGAGGATCAACTCAAACTTCTCTAAAGGATAATTATTATGCCTAGAAGTCTTCACTTATAAAAGAATAAACTGCAAAATAGCTAATAAAATAAAAAAAATTTTCTAAGCAAGCAAGCCTAGCATAAACTCACATCATGCATTATTTATAAGAAAAGAATTTTTTGTTTTTTTCTTTTTTTTTCAGAATAAAAACTGCAGGAATTAAATGCAGGATGCACCCCCCCACACTTAATTCATGCATTGTCCTTAATACATGCAAAAAGATAGAATTAATGAAAACAAAAGCAAAAGTAAATAGGAACCTCCCTGAAAACGTTGGATTGCCTCCCAACCAGCGCCTTTGTTTATAGTCTTTGGCTCGACTTTATGAAGCTCATGGATCCTCAAGATGGATCTCTTCTATTAATCACACCTGGTCTCCTTCATATAAATGCTTTAGCCTGTGACCATTTACTTTGAAAATCATGTTAGTAGCAAAGGATTTAATCTCTACAGCACCATCGGGATAAGTCTTTACTACTTCAAAAGGTCCTAACCACCTAGAGTTTAACTTACCAGGAAAAAGTCTCAGTTTAGAATTGAATAACAGCACTTTCTCACCTATTTGAAATTCTTTCCTAATGAGTTTGGCATCGTGAAATGCTTTGGCCTTACCCTTGTAGATGACTGAATTGTCATAGGCTTCTAAGCATATCTCTTCTAGTTCCTGTAATTGCAGTTTACGCTCTTTCCCTGCTAACTGATAATCAAGATTGCATTGCTTCACAGCCCAATATGATTTATGCTCAATTTCTACAGGGAGGTGACACGGTTTTCCAAAGACTAATCTGTAGGGTGACATACCAATTGGGGTCTTATATGCAGTCCTGTAAGCCCAAAGAGCCTCCTCTAGCCTAAGGCTCCAATCCTTCTTATCTGGCTTAACTACTTTTTCAAGGATGCGCTTAATCTCTTTATTAGAAATTTCAGCTTGGCTATTAGTTTGGGGATGATAACTAGTAGATACCTTATGAGTTATGTGATATTTAGCTAATAAGGCACCCAGAGTTCTGTTACAAAAATGAGTCCCCCTATCACTGATGATCGCTCTTAGCACTCCATATCGATGCAGAATTAGAGATTTAACATGTTTTACCACAGTCTTAGCATCATCAGTCCTAGTGGCTACAGCTTCTACCCATTTGGATACATAATCAACAATCACAAGAATATAGGTATATCCAAAAGAAGGGGGAAAGGGTCCCATGAAATCAATGCCCCATATATCAAAAATTTCAAAAACATACATATTATACAGAGGTATTTGATTCCTCCTTGATAAGTTTCCAGCCTTTTGGCACACTTCACATCTTTTACAGAATTCATAAGTATCACTAGAAATAGTTGGCCAATAAAAACCACACTCAAGCACTTTATGTGATGTTCTTTTAGGTCCAAAGTACCCCCCACTTTCTGAAGAATGACAGAAGGTTAGAATAGAAAAAATTTCACCATCATCTACACATCGCCTTATAATCTGGTCACCACAAAACTTCCATAAATATTGCTCATCCCAAACATAATATTTGGATTGAGCTCTTATTTTCTCTCTTTCAGCTCTAGTCAACTCAATGGGAAAACTTTTGGTGACTATATAATTTACAATATCAGCATACCAAGGCAATCTACTAGTCATAGCATACAGAGTCTCATCAGGAAAACAATCAGTAAAAGAGCTACCACTCTCTCCTGTTTCTAATCTACTCAGATGGTCAGCAACTAAATTCTTAACACCAGGCTTGTCTTTAATTTCTAATTGAAATTCTTGCAACAATAACATCCATCTAATTAACCTGGGCTTAGAATCTTTCTTTTCTGATAAGTGTTTGAGAGCAGAATGATCAGAATAAACAGTAACTTTAACACCCAACAAATAAGGACGGAACTTTTCAAGAGCAAAAACAACAGCATACATCTCCTTTTCTGTAGTAGTGTAGTTACACTGTGCAGGGTCAAGAGTTCTAGAAGCATAATATATTATATGAGGTACCTTCCTAACTCTTTGACCTAGAATTGCCCCCACCGCCTTATCACTAGCATCACACATTAATTCAAAAGGTAAGGCCCAGTTTGGGGGTTGCACAATAGGAGGGGAAGTCAATGTTAACTTCAATTGATCAAAAGCCCTCATACAATTCTCATTAAAATCAAAAGGGACATCTTTTGCAAGTAAGGCGCATAGAGGAGAAGCAATCTTAGAAAAATCTTTGATGAACCTCCTATAGAACCCTACATGTCCTAAGAATGATCTCACATCTTTGACACACTTTGGATAGGGTAGAGACCGGATGATATCCACTTTAGCTCTATCTACCTCTAATCCCCTCGATGACACTACATGTCCTAGTACTACCCCATGCTCCACCATGAAATGGCACTTTTCAAAATTCAAGACCAAATTGGTCTCAATGCAACGCCTAAGCACAAGAGTAAGATAATGCAAGCACTCATCAAACGAATCATCATGTACAATAAAATCATCCATAAAAACCTCCATAATCTTGGTGATAAAATCAGAAAAGATACTCATCATACATCTTTGAAAAGTGGCAGGTGCATTACATAGACCAAAAGGCATACGTCTAAAAGTATAAGTGCCAAAAGGACAAGTAAAGGTAGTCTTCTCCTGATCTGCAGGAGTTATAGGGACCTGAATATAACCTGAATAACCGTCCAAAAAGCAATAATGTGACCTCCCAGCTAATCTCTCTAACATTTGGTCCATAAAAGGCAATGGGAAATGGTCCTTCTTAGTGGCCTTGTTAAGCTTTCTATAGTCAATACACACTCTCCAACCACTTTGGAATCTAGTAGGTATCAACTCTCCTTCATTGTTTTGCACTACTGTTGTCCCCCCTTTTTAGGAACCACATGAATAGGACTAACCCACTCAGAGTCAGCAATGGGGTAGATGATCCCAGCATCTAACCACTTAAGAATCTCTTTTTGGACTACCTCCATCATGGGTGGATTAAGTCTCCTCTGAGGGTCCCTCTTAGATTTAGCATCTTTTTCTAAGGTAATAGTATGTGAGCATAAGGTAGGGCTAAGGCCTTTGAGATCTGCTAAAGTCCACCCTAAAGCTTCGATATATTCTCTAAGCACTTTAATGAGTTTTTCCTCCTGGTCCAAAGTGAGTGCACTAGAGATAATTATAGGCAAAGTCTCATTATCCCCTAAATAAGCATATTTCAAATTTTCAGGTAAAGGTTTTAATTCCAATTTAGGGGGTGAGATACTCGAGGGAAGTAACTTAGCATGCTTTTCAGACAGTTCAAGTTTGTTAGGACCATTATGCTCTTGCAAGTGAGACAAAGAACTCATCACTTCATCTAACTTATCATTAACTGGATATGGCACATTTTGGGACTCAGTATGATCAAGACTCTTAGTAAGCACAGTAAATAACTCATCATCATGGGACAAGTCATAGACATCTTGAAATAACTCATCAAAAACATCACGTGCATATAGGTAGTTAACATCAGAAGGAAATCGCATGGCATCAAAAATATTGAACTTAATAACCTCACCATCAAATTCCATAGTTAGTGTCCCTTTGTGCACGTCAATTTTAGTCCTAGCAGTTTTTAAAAAGGGCCTGCCAAGCAAGATGGGAATATCATGACATGCTGCACCCATGTTCATTACATAAAAGTCAGCAGGAAACACTAGTTCATTTACTTGAACTAAAATATCCTCTAACACTCCGTCAGGATAAGTGTTGCTTCTATCAGCTAATTGAATTACTATGCCAGTTTTCTTTAATTCGCCTAGATTTAGTTTGTCATAAACAGATCTAGGCATAACATTAATAGAGGCACCTAAATCAAGCATAGCTTTACCAAAGTAAAGATTTTCTATTTTGTAAGGGACAGAAAATACACCAGGGTCTTGACACTTGGGGGAAAGTTTTCTTTGAAAAACAGCAGACACATTTTTTCCTACACTTATGTTCTCATTACCAACTAACTTTCTTTTGGTAGTGCATAATTCTTTTAAGAACTTAGCATACCGAGGTACCTGTTTAATGGCATCAAGGAGAGGCAAATTGATTTCTACCTTCCTAAAAGTCTCTAAAATCTCTTGGTTAACCTCATTAACCTTAGACGCAGGGCTTCTAAATCTACTAGGGAAATGTGGGATTGGTTTGTAAGATTCTCTTTTCTTTTCTCCTAATTCCTTAGTAGCTTGATTAGACTCTGTATCTAATTCTGGTTCAGCCCCTTTCATTTCTAACTCAGGTTCCACTTCTCTCTTCTTCGTAGGTTCCTTTAACTCTTTCCCACTTCTAAGTGTCATTGTACTAACATTCTCCTTGGGGTTAGGGTAAGGTTGAGATGGTAACCTATTTTGCAATTGGGCTTGCAAGTTGCTAACTATGGTATCAGTCGTTGTTTGTCTCTCTTGAACCTTAAGGGTGGTTTCCACACTCTGGAACCTATCATCTATTTTTTTAAGGACTTGTTCTAAGAGGAAATTGGTCCTATCTTGATTAGAAGGTTGATGAGAGGGTTGATCAAAACCAGGTGGATTTGGCTTAGGGCCATACCTAAGGTTAGGGTGGTCTCTCCATCCTTCATTGTAAGTATTCGAATAGGGATCATACCTTCTTTGATTTTGGTTAGAATAAAGAGCATTAACATTACCTTCTTGTAGAGTAGGACATGCATCAGTAGAATGCCCTTCTAGATAACAAATACCACATATTACTGCTTTTTGAATACCCTCAGTAACAATCTTATTTAACATAGCAGTAATGTGAGATAACTGATTCTCTAGAGATGAACTAGAACCTATCTCATTCACCCTTTTAACTTGTGAGTCCCTAGCACCAAACTGCTGAGTATTTTGGACCATTAAATTAAATAGATTTCTAGCATCAGTTGGTGTTTTATTAACCAGAGCCCCCCCACTAGTAGCATCAACCATATTGCGATCCATAGGAAGCAAACTCTCATAAAAATACTGAATCAATAGTTGTTCAGTTATTTGATGTTAGGGACAACTAGCACATAACTTATTAAATCTTTCCCAATACTCACAAAAGGTTTCCCCATTCATTTGTTTGATTCCACATATCTCTTTCCTAATAGATTCAATACGGGATGTAGGAAAAAACTTTTCTAGAAGTGATTTATGCAATGCAGTCCGTGTAGAAAAAGATTCAGCAGGCATATAATATAACCAGTCCTTAGCATTACCAAACAAAGAAAAGGGAAAGGCCCTTAGTCTAATTTGACCCTCAGGAATTCCTTCAGGCACCATAGCAGAGCAAGTAATAAGGAATTCACTAATGTGTCTATAGGGATCCTCTCCAGCCAATCCATGAAACTTAGGTAATAAACTAATAAATCCTGAGTTTAATTTCAAAGACTTATCTAAAACAGCATAAGTAATGGACATTGATTGGGTTTCTAAGTTAGGGGCAGCAAGTTCTCGAAGAGTTGACATTCTTACCTCTTTACCCCTAAAACTTACTAGGTTAGATTGACTCTCTTTGTTTTCAGCTTTCGATACTTGTTCCTTGTTCTCTCCAATTTCCTTACCACTCCTTAATTTCATACACTTCGGGAAATCTAAAAAAATATAAATAAATTAATAGGTTTAGAATACTAGAATTAAAACAAAATAAAATAAAAAGTAGTAAATCAAATAGAAGTAAACTAGCAATTTAATTTCTTTCCCCGGCAACGGCACCAAAATTTATTAAGCTTGTCGAGGGCTACAAATTTAACCACTACTTCGGTTATTAAATACTTTTTATAGCATAGAAAAGTAGGGATCGATCCACGAGGAAAGATTGTTTTAAAAAGGCTAGCTTAATCCTAAATGATTTTACTAATCTAACTTATTAAAGCTAATTTTAATAATTCTAAAATAATTAAAATCTAATGAACAAAAATCTGGAAAAACACCCAATTATGCTTCTAAATATTCTGGATTATATTCTGGAAAGAAAATAGTAAAAAGCTTTCCTAAATAATCTAGAAAAATAAAATCAGAATAATAACTGAAATTCTAATTAAAATTCAAAACAGCAAATAATAATTAGAAAATAAATATTAAAAATGTCAAACAGTAACCTAAAATATTATTCTTCAGGTATATAAGCTTATAAACTCTAAATTGCATCTACTTTATTTCAGAAAAATCAGATCAGAAAATTAGCACAGAATATTCAGCAGAATAATAAATCTAAAATTAGAAATAAAATAATCAGCCTAAATATAAATACGAATTAATCAAGAAAATGACCCTAATTCTAGGACACAATTTTCTGGACTTAACAACACCTAAAACTCGTAAATTAAAATTAAAAATCGAAATTTTCAGAATTACTAACCTAAAAACCTGCACATATCAATTTCACAAAATAATTCTGGAAAATTATCAAATAACTTCCAAAAATCACAAAATTAATTTTGGACAGACTAGGACACTATATAAACCCTAGGAACAGACAAAAATCGAAAAATAACAAGAATAACTATTTTTAGTCTAATTTCTAAGAAACCAGTAATTAGATACTAAAACTGAATATAAATTAATCTAAAATTATAACCACTCTAAAAATCAAAATATAAACTATCTAAAATTACCTAGACACTCCTAAAAGACTATACTTTTGGGGGGGGTCGATTGAAATTATATTGAAACTAATAAAAATAGAACAAAATTTATCAAACTAATCAAATTAACTCCCAAAAAAAAAAATTGATCAAAAGTTGTCAAATTTATGAAGAATACTTAGTATAATCTCAATCCACCATTCAAATTAATATTTATCATTAATACACAAGTTAATTTCATTCATGAGTTAAACTGTAGAAGAGATCCACCAGCGGTTCTTCCCCGTTTCTCCTTAGATTCTAGTTTACTTAGGTCCAGCCCTAATATAAACTCTACTAATTTGATAATTCTTACACCAGCGCAAGAATTTAATCAAACTAGAGCATTAAGAATTAGAAAAACATCATTTAACACTTTGAACCAATTTATCAGCAAATCGATTTAACAAAGATCTAAAGCGATTACCTAATTAAAAGAGAAGGGTTTGAGCCATCCATGATTAATTAGGGTGATACCTAAGCCTAAAATATTATAACTTTTACGTATTATAATCTTCTAAACTATCAATCGAAATTGTATTTAATCAACTAGCATGCATTCTAATCGATTTAACACAAATTTCATAAACGATGAACGCTAATCGCTAAAGAATCATGAATATAAATCAACTAGGCAATAAAGCATAAAATTTGTTTCGAAATATAAATTTAGCATGGCTTCAAGAAAATTATACTAAGCATAAAAAATTACTCACTCATATTAAAAATAAAATCACAATATTTATCAATAATCATGTTTAATAATTAACTAAACAAGATTAAATAAACTAAAATAAAATAAAGTAAACAAAATAAAGAAAAAGAACACTACACTTTGGTTTGAGGGAGGTGCTGTGCGTGGGGCTGTATGATGATGAAGAAGTTCGGTGGTGAGGTGCGGAGATTATGGAGAAGGTGAGGAGATGATGTTGATGATGATGCGATGACGATGACGATGAGATGAAGGGGTGGTGATTGAAGGTGTCGTGATGGTGATTATGTATGAGGAGATGGTGGGGTGAGCAAACAGGCGTGGGTCTTGCCGTGAGGACGATGGGTTAGGCGTAGGTAAAATTTTGTGAGGAGGTGATTATTATATGGAAAGTGAGGGGGTTAAGTTTAGTAAATTAGGGTTTCCTTTCTCTTTTCCTTAGATTTCTTCTTCTTCAAGACTTCTAGCTCTTCACCCAACTCTTGAAACCCTAGCTCAATATAATAATTATGAAAATAATATTTTCCATAATTATTATTTTTGGACCGTCTTGTAGGTAAGTGTATAAAACCCGAGCTTCTACGTCCTCTCTTCTCCTCTTTATTATATTAATCCTAATCCTGGAAAAATATATAAAACAAAACAAATTAAACGAAATAATATATATAATATACTCAAAATAATTATAAAAATAATGCATAATTTTTGACTTAACACCTAAACATCCAGTGAAGTTGTATAGCTAGTATCATCACTCACTACTTTGAGTTTAAATTAGATAGGGTTAGAATATGGTCCCGTCGAACTCAAATTTGTGTTGGTTTGGGTTTGTGTTGGAATCGATTCGAGTATGAATCGGTTGGGGTTTCATTCGATTCGGGTCATTTCAGGCTCGAGTCCATATTGGGTCAACAAGATTTTAAGTCAGTGCAGACTTAGTTCGGGTCATTTTGGATTTCGGGTCAGTACGATTTCGGGTCGATTCAATTTTGTGTTTCGGTCGAACTTTGTTCAATTCTTTCAAATGTTGGTTCAGGTTTAGTTTCAGGTCATTCAGTTTGGGTCAATTTTATCAGATCTACACACTATTGTAGCAGCTAATTTCCATATTTTTTGGGATTCATAGACCCATTCCTCCATTATAGTCCTCAGATTTTGAGTAGTCGATGAATTAAAAGGCAAAAGGTCATTTTCTCTCTAAAATCTCTTTAATTTTTATCTCTTCTTAGGGAGGTAATTGAGAGTCTTCTCTTTAAGATTTCTCTTTGGTGGCTTTGAGCCTTTAGGACAGAGATTGGGTGAGAAGTAATTATCATATTTTGGGTTCCCATTTTTAGGCTCTAATTTTACAATCACTTTGAGTGCTTGAGATTCAAATACATGGAGGAGCATCCTTTGTTTTATGTTGTGTTGAGTGATTATGATCTTAGGATTTTGAGAAATCTTCCTTATGGACTTGGTGAGAGTTTTTGTGGCCTCTTAAGAAAGTTTGAAGAATTTACTTGTGTCTCGTGCTTTAATTAGCAAAGTTTTGAATATTCTACCTTGATTCGACTGGACACATAATTCTTATTTTATTTGAAGCTCTAATCACAAATTGCTAGAAATTTCTTGCCGTCGTATTTCATTGTAATTAAACTCCTAGGGTGTTACATACTCTCACTCTGACTACAAGATCTCTGATTACTAAGTTTATGCGTATGCCAAGTATTGAGTTTCCTCTTCTTAAGTGCCCTATATTGAAGTCTATCTTCCAGTAGCTTCGTCTGGCTGAGACTTTTTAGTGATAGTAGCATGACTTGTGGTGATGGTCTTGAGTTATTACCTTTATCTTGCTAAGTCTTTAAGTAGCATTCCCTATAACCCTCACTCTATTTAGGCAGCTTCATCAAGTTCTTCCCTAAACTAGACTTCTTGAAGTAGGCCCCTAGTGGAGGGTTAAGATTCTTTCCCTTTTGATTAGCTTTTCCTATTCTTGCATAGCTTGTATGCCTCTTGTTCCCACAAGAGTTTGCTAGATGGAAGTGTCCCCTTATTGGATTTAAGGCTCTAGACATAGGGTTATAGAATCGTCTTGCTTGCCATAAACCCCTCACTCATTTCAAAATTCATTTCTAGGGTATAAGTTGATATTGTTGCCTTTATGGAATTCAATATTGGTCTATCAATGATGATATTGCATATAGATGTTGCGTCTACCACCATAAAGTCACCTTCAGACGAGTTGGGGCACTTCCTCACACATTGATAGGTAACCGAACCACTCATCTCGAGTACAAAGCATGGCTAGTGACCCCTGAGATGGGTAAGGTGCCGGAGCTAAATATTTATCCTGCAGTCCCAATCTAGTAAAACAGTCATAGAACACGATGTCCACAAGACGTCTTTTTTCCACTAAGACTCGATTAACCTAGAATTTGCCCACTTGCAGTTTGACCATAAGTAGATCATCCTTAGGGAAAGGTGGGAATTTGCCCCACGCAAGTAAGTGCCCAGGTCCCAGGACTAAACTTGCCCTTCCTTAGGTGCTTTCAGGTCTTCTTAGAACATGGGCATATATGCCAGTCCCTACATGTTGGTGGCATGTGAGTGCATGCACTACTTATCAGAGTCCCTCCTCCATGGAATTGTTATCTATCTTTGTGTTTTTATTGCCAAGATCATTCCTTTTCTAGTAGGCTCTATCACTTAAATCGGCATCCAAACATCCCTTTTTACCCAGGTTCTAGAGGATCTGGTCTAGGTAATGATAATCTTTCATATTGATCTATCAGAGAAAACCTTTAGCCGACTGAAGGCTTTGGTCTTGATGATGATTCCTAAAAAATGATGAGGATGAAAAACAAACTACAAAAGAAGAATAACTTCATGAACTAGAATGCAACTCTAAGCTAAGAGCAAATCCAAAGCAACATAATTTTTGTGGATTTTAATTTATGGAAAGTAGAACTAGCAACAATCAAAAGAACATATGCCCAGGATAAAGCCACCACCTAAACTAATCAAACCACTGTTCAATCTCACAAAGCCTAACCCCTAAGGATTGAAATAAAAGGAAGACTTAAATTCACCACTGTCCTAGTGACATATAGAAAATTGAGATTTTTACAGAGAGATAACAAGCATCAAGGCTTTCATTTCATAATCCAAATCTTCCAAATATGAAAATATCACAGGAAACAAGCTATTAGGTGACGGGATGCCCTCCTCTCCAAGATTTGTACCAACTAATAGAATTACACAAAAAACAAAAAAAAAAACAACTAATGAAATTCCAGCTAGTTGCATAATTAAAAAGGGGACCACTAGAAAAAAATACTATGCCAGAATTTGTTATAGACACACTAGCTTGGAGTCCCCCACCCCAAATAGAGAAGTTTAGGGGTGATATTCTAGCTAGTTGCCTAACTAACCTGTTAATTAAAATCATATATTTCCAAACTTGCATTGACCCTTATTTAGTTGAAACTCCATATCTTATTCCATACTTGGAATCTAAAGGTGATCCATAGCCTTTGGAAAATAGACATCTAGCTTTGTCCATCCGTGTGTAGTTTGCCAAAATTGGATCTTGTTTTCCCATTCAAACTAGATTTAAAATTTGAAGTAAAAATCCTGACTGAAAATGGAAAAACAAAATAAGAAGTGGCTTTAGACAAAAATTACCTAAGCTCCTTATTTATGGCCACTAATTGCCTTCCTATGTAACTAAACTTACTTATACCCTCATTTAAGGATCCAAGTGGGTATAGGCCTAGGAGGATGTTTCCCTAGCCCTCCATTTTCTTGAGTAATTAAGGGAGCCTCGTACCTCGAACCCATCGCACTTTGGAGAACCTTGATGTCGGTGGCTTAGTCCACATATCTTCTAGGGCCTATAATTTAAAAATCACACCATTTATCTTTTTCCTTGTGCTTGGATTGTAATTTCATTGGCCTTCGCTAATCCAATGGAAACTTGCCCTTCATTTCCATCAGAATCTCTCTTTCTGGCACATACTCATATAGTTGTCTTTCCTAATTTGCCTTAATTCTCCCTCCTCTTCTGTCAACTCTGGTCAATCGTACTAGGGGTTCCCCTTTCCTTAAACACATGTCTCTTTGTGGCTTCAGCATATAGGTAACCTCCATCCTTTTAGGATTTCAGTAAAAGTTCTAAAATTTTACGATGAATGTAAGACGTATATTTCATATTTGTCACCCCATTCTTGAAAGTTTCAAAGGCCACATATTGGTTCAAAAATGTGGTGGAAAGGATTTTCGTATTAAATCTTTGAGTGAAATTTATTAAGGCCTTTATATCTTTCTGAACTATACACATAAGAGGTGAAATGGTATTGGTGGGCTTTCTAGTTCCTACAAAATGTGTCAAGAACCTCTTTCTCAGATCCTCTCATGATTTGAGGGGGGAGGCTCGTGACTTGTCAAAGAGGACTTATGCGGCTCCTTTTAATGTTGCTCGAAGGAAACTGCACAAAATTTCCAGAGTAGGAGTAGGTATTAGGTAGATTTGAGTTAGACAGGCCATAAGTGTTCTTTTAGATCAGGGGTTCCATCTTAGGTATCTATTTTAGAAATCTATATTTTTTCTAGCAGGAAAGTGTTGATTAAATCTTTAGGAAAAGAGTGTTTAGGTGAAGCGTTGCTCTTCTAATGGTTTTCTTAACATTCTTAGTTCTTAGCTTGTTAGATCTTTGCTTACACTTGATCAGAGTTGTAATAGATCGTGATGAGATTGTTAGCTCGGGACTCTTATGGGTCCCTTGTTGAGTGGTTCCTTCCCTCTTTTCTTCAACAAGGTTCTGCAGTTCCTTAGGCCTCAACCTCATCCGCATAATTTGGGTGTCTTCTCTTAAGATTAATTAGCTTCCTTGTCTGAATCCAACTCCTTTCTAGGCTGATTTTAGGGATGCCCTAGGTGGTTGTTAGCCAAACGTTTTAAGATTCCTAGTGTTAGATGTAGACTGTGGCTCTCTTTAAAGGTTTATAGGTCCTTCATCAACAATTAAAGGGTTATTGCAATGGCCTAACCCTCCTAGGTGTGTACTAACCAAGTGGCTAGCCTTTGGCACCCTAGCCTTCCAACACTGGTACATCCCTGGGGAAACTATCACCACAATTAGTTCAGGACTTGTGCTTTCTAAAGCATCCTTAACTATACAACATTAGTTTTACAGTAGTTCTTCTAATGTGGGCTCCATTCCCACCTAATTCTTTTTCCTTTTTGTTAATTTTTTTGGAGATATCCTTTCTTTAAGCCCCTATGACAGCAACAAAATTTTTAATCCCGAATAGAAAAAACACTCTACTAGCTTATGAGTTATAACTATCGAACATGAAAACTTAGAAGAAACTCAATCAGGAAGAATGTTGTGCATTCCCTTTAAAGAGCCTCAGACTCTCAACTTAGAGAAGGAATTTAGAATAAGAATAGCAAAAAAGCTTTTATTATTTTAACTTAGCTTGTTTACCTTTTAGTTTAACCTAGCATTGCTTATACAAGGATTCAAAGGAAATCTATTAGATATTTAGAATCTAGATTCTACTACTAAGGGAATTATATTTCTTTTTTCTAAATACTTTTATTTCCTAGGTTTTTTCCTATTTATAGAAGATTTAGCTTAGATTATGATCTCGTCTTATACAAGCTAGGTTTAGGCAATTAGGAAGGCAATTAGGTTAGGTTTCCCTTATACATCTCTTATAGTGCACTATAAAGCACAAAGGCGAAAGTTTAAAATGAGTTCATGCTTTCTAACTTGGCTTCACCCACGGATTAATATCCAGGGCCCAGTCTTCTAAACCTAAATCAAATCTTAAGTTTCAAATCCTGAAAGTTATCTATAAAAAAATTCTTAAAAGGTAGGTCTTCTTATGCAATTATAATTAAAGTTTTCCAATCTAGCAAAAGTGAATCAAAGAAAATGAGTTAGAAGATGAGGTGGAGTGATCAATTGAGAGGTACTACAATACCCAGTGATGATAGATAAACCAATTTAAGGTTACTGGTGGCTGGCCACCATGCGATAACTCCTGTTAGTATATTGGGGTAGGGAAGACAGTAGGGAAGAGAAAAGAATTGAATTGTAAAGAGACCAAAGACTAGGGGTAGTGAGTGCTCATCAGGCAAATAATAAAGGAGAACCTAACAATTATAGGTGGGGCATATAGGGACTTAGTGTTCCTGGCTAACCTTTCTACAGTAGCTTGCAGTGATAGTGTGGGTTAGGCATGGTCATGGCAACAACTATGGTTGCAAGGAATGGGGGATGGGGGGGAGAGAGAGAGAGACAGAGACAGAAAGAGAGAGGGGGAGAGAGAGAGAGAGAGGTTTAGGTTATTTTTAAGGGTTGGTTATATTACTTCTATGTTTTTTTTTGAATGGGTTAATTTATGCATGCATACAACATATAGAGAATCGAATTGTAGTCTCACTTCTGGAAATACCCTACTACTATGCTTTCCCCTAAGGAGGCCACTAATATCATGTTGTTGTCATATTTTTTATTTAAGTTTGTTAAAATAAAGGAAAAAAAACTTATAAACCTACTATAGTGATCAAAGTGAAACACATGATCAAAGTGTCATCTTTTAATTTATTGACATATTTGACCAAAAAAGTGAGTGCAAATTCAAAAAAATTAAGACTCTATTTGGATCTTGAAAAATTTGAAGGAAAGAAAAAGGTTTTGAAGTGAAACGTTTTTGCTTGAGAAAATTAAAATAGAAAAAAGTCTAATAGAAAGTTTGATGAAAACCAAATTATCTATAAGCTATGTAACTGTCCTCCCAAAACAGGAAAAACGTTGATTATCATGATACAAGGCATCCACAATCATAATCGACAACGTCTATTGGTTTTATTTGTCAATACCTTCCACACTCAGTCGTCTCACCCTCGTAGAGTATTCCCCCCCCCCCAACCAAATGCTCTAAGAGTTGGGATTTGACAGAAGACTATTACAATTTGGGGCTTAGCTTAGAGCACTTGCAAGGAGTCGATTTGGAGTTTTGGAAATCCTACAAAGCAGAATAAAAAATTTAATAAAATGTTTAAAAAATTATTGAATTGAATGGATATTATTTGGTTAAAAATTTGAAATTGTGGCAAAGTAGTGATCGAGTGAAAATTGGGAGGCGATGATAGAAGAAGGCTTACTATTAATAAAATGGGTTAAATCTGGCCAAAAGGTCATTTCGGTCGGTACGAGTTAGATGTGGTTCGGATCAGGTTGGGTATGGATTCGGTTCAAGCATTGACGGCTCAATTTTGATTTTAAGATTGAAGTCAATCTCAGGTTTATTAAAAAGCATGTCTATTAAAATTGGATCAGGTTAGTTTCGTGTTACTTTGAATTCTTATTTTGAATGAGTTGCTTCTATTACTTAGGCATAGATGGCTTAAACAAAAAATGTGAATTGCATTCACATGAAGAAAAATTTATAGCCTAAATAACATAAGAGCCATAAAGCAACAAAAGATTGCCAAGAGGTGGTGATGTTTAGCCTTGCCCATTACACATTTTCTTGGAGTTAGATGAAGCTCATTAATCTTGGTTATTGGTCTAGGTTCAAGGATCATTTGTGTTCTTATAAAACCAACTTAAGTCTAAATTAGGTTTGGTTTGTTCGGGTTCTATTCATTGCTATTTAAATCTAATAAGTTCGAGTTTGTGTCTATTTTATCTTAACAAAAAATCAGGGCATCTATTCCATTCCAAATTCAATTTTCTTTTTTAAGGCGGCGAAGGAGGCTTAAAGGAAATTGCCAGCAGAACCTAGATGATTTCTTTCTTTATTATCTACTTTATTAGGATCTAATATTGGCAATTTTATCTTAGCATAATGTTCCTGACTTTGTTACTATATTTTGATAAGTTTGATATTCACTTACTTGTATACACTAATATATATAGCCATCTTTGAATTGTATCATTCGTATTTGTTGTAATTTTCCACAAGCGCACTGTACTTGTTGTAACACTTGAGGGTCCATCCGCTTGGATGTAGTATAGAATTCGATCTCAACTAAAAAAAATAAAAACTAACGATCTACCATAAACAATAACAACATCTAAAATCAAAGGGATTAAGCTAGCTAATATGCCGACCAATAATTGTACTCATCGAAAGGAAGCTCATCCTGGTCACCTAACTGCCTATTAAATTTAGTAGAATCAAGACCCATAAACAACCCAATATAAATTTTTGGAGGCTTAAATTGCAAACTCAATTCCAAAATTTGCAAGGTATATGTAATCCAAATTTCCAGATGCAACAACAACCCGAATACTATTAAGCGTGATTGCCAATGCCCTTGCACTAGAGCACAACCCAGAGAAATTCAAACTAAATTTTGATATTTCAAATCTAATATCAAGATTTCACTTGAACAGAACTCAAATCAATTACAGCTTGAAGGCCCTAAACTGAATCTGAAAACTAGAAATGCAAAAAGAATATGAAAATTAAAAAACCTCTCTACTCTCTTCTCTACTGTAGACCCCCTCATTTTAAGACCCAAAACGCAGCCCTTGTCTTCCCCCATTCATGAAATTAAACTTGAGTTAATCTTCAACCTGTAACTGCAAACTGATGATTGAGGGCAAGTAACGGATGGTGGAATTAATAGGTTGATTGATAAAAGAGGAAAGAAAGAGAGTTGCAGTTGTGGAAGTTGAACCAGTGCAGGGCTTCGATACTCGGGGTTCTGGGTTGCAGGGAAATGAAGAAGAAGAAGAAGAAGAAGAAGAAGAAGAAGAAGAAGAAGAAAGGATGGGGGGAAGGGACTGCTCACGTGCCCCAGGCGTGCCAAGTAAATGAAGAAGTAAAAGGGGAGCAGCTGGGCCGGCCCAGAGAGGAAGGAAGTAAAATCCAGGAAAGAAGAAGGGAGGAGAGAGGAGGGGGCGCTTGGGCCTCTAGCTGGACCGGCGGGCTTGAAAAAGGAGAGAAGCCTGGAGAAAGACAAAAGAAGGAGGACAATCAGAAGATGGGTTGCTGAGCTCGGTTGGGCCGCTGGGCTTGGTTAGTTCTTCTCTTCCTTTATCCTTGCTTGACTTGATCCAATCCTTAAGTTAGTCGCTTTTTTTTCCAAATTTTCCAATTCCTATAAAATAAATAAAACAATATTAACATTCTAATTTAATAATTTATTTCGAGTAATTATTAGATAATAAAAGGGTATAAAATATCATAATTTATGGTTGAACAAATACCCCGACACCTAAGTTTTGCTCATCCTCGAGTAAAATAAAACTAAAAATCCTAGAAAAGAAAATAAAATCCTAACCCACTTTCATAGGGATCACGGTTATATTTAGCATGTACAACAAGCCATTTAAACTCGTATGTTACCCGTAGTGGATGAGTAACGTCTCATGAGGGTTTGCAGAAGACATACTCACAAAATTTATAAAAGAAAACAAAAAACAGAAAATCGAAAATCTTTTTTATTTTTCTCAAAAACTTATATATATACAACACCGGGGAAAATATATACACATTCTAATCAACCACGTCACTTAATCAACCAAAGCACTAGATCGTATATAAACACAATGCGCACATTAAGAAATCCTTAATCACTACTGATGACATTCATACATAATCTTTTATCCCACTTAAGAATTATGTACAAGCATGATTCATAGAATCTCATTTTAGGAAAATGTAGAACATTCCCACTCAGGTGTTTAAAATATAACAAGGTTCACTATATTCTCTTTCAATCAAACAAACTACCATAGGCTTGTTAAGGTTTTCAATTCTCCACCACTAAAATGCAATAATGCAAAATAATAATCAGGGGACTTTTTAGGGTTGTAATGGGCCTAAGGGTGAAGGGTAAGAGAGGGACAAACAATTTGAAAATAAGAAGCTAAAAGTCATAGCTAATGAGCAACCACCACTTACACCAACTATATCACGCATTCTCCTAAAATTTCATAACAAAGTAAGGAACACCCCACAAAGTTGGCCATTGGAAATGAGTATGAATAATGATGCATTCATGCCAAACACTCTTGTTCACAAGTCTTTTCTTGGAATTTTTTTTTTTTTGGAGATTTTTTTTTCAACTTTTTCCATTCTTTCTTGGAAACTTTTTCCATTTGTTTTTTTTTCATTTTTTTTTCCTTTTTTCATGAAAGAAAATGAATGGTAGGCTTGCACAAGAAAAGTACAACTCAATTTCCAAATGGTCACAATAAAACATTTGGATAATATAACCAAAATCAACCACTAAATTCATAAAATACCCAAAAGTTACCCTCCAAATAATAAAATATTGCCTCACTAGCCTAGGCTTAGGTATAAGAAAATGTATTTAGGCCATGGCTTAAGTGAAGGATTCACAACCAAAAAGGTTAAGGCTCAAAGAGGCTAGCAAAAGGTAAGCATTCAACACAAGGGTGGCAATTTGGCTATGTAGCTTATAAAAACAAATGAATGCCTCTATCATACTATCATAATGCACATGTTAAATGTGATTGCAAAGAGGATCAAAGCAAGTTCTAGAGATATAATCATGGAAGAGATGCACATGAAAGAACAATGTGAGACTAAAAATGATAAATTAGTCTTTAAGGCTCAAAATCTTATGGCTTCATCTACCAAAGTCAAGCTTTCTTGGAAATAATATCGGGGGCTAAGATCATATACAAACATCACATTTTAGGACTAAGTTCTATCAATGCACACCACATCTATATACAACCTAACATAAGGTATAAAAGAACATAGTCAATCAAAAATAGCACATATATTCCCCAAAACCAAAATAAAAAAATCTTATTGGATTTTCACATTTTTTTCATTTGTTTTTTCATTTACTTAAATTTTCAAAGTTTTCCCATCCCATACCTAAATCAGATAATGTCCTCATTGGGAGTGAAAACATAAAACAGAAAATAAAAAGAAAAACAAACATACAAAAACAAGACTCAAAAACAAAAAGGACATAACTCAAAAACATTTGTATAACATATATACACAAAAGAGAAAGAAAAGCAACCAACTATACAAAAAGAAAAGAAAAGAAAAATGAGAAAAAGAGAAAGGAAGGAAACAAATGTCAAGCAAACCAAGTCGGGTGCTAAGAACACCCGAGCTATCTCAGCATCACAATGACTCATCAGGACTCAACTCACAAAGTATCAGACACTCCACATTTTCTTCACTTGGCAACTCCAGAAATTGCTTCAATTGCTAGCCATTCACTTTAAACTTGGCTCCACTCTTAGGATCCTAAATTTCAACTGCACCATAGGGAAAAACACGTGAGACAATACAAGGACCTGTCCATCGGGACCTTAATTTTCCTAGAAATAAATGGAGCTTCGAGTCATATAAGAGTACTTTCATTCCTAGGGCAAATTCTTTCCTAAGAATATGTTTGTCGTGAAACAAGCCCTCTCTTTGTAAGATTGAGCACTCTCATAAGCCTCAGCTCGTATCTCATCAAGCTCACTCAGTTGCAATCTGCGCTCCTAACCGGCCTCAGTCAAGTCATAATTGAGCATCTTAATAGCCCACCAAACTCTATGCTCAATCTCAAAAGGAAGATGACAAGGCTTACCATAAACAACCCTATAAGGTGACATACCCAAGGGAGTTTTGAAGTCGTCCTATATGCCCAAAGAGCATCTGCGAGCTTGTCGACTCAATCTTTCCTATTTTTGCTCACTGTCTTCTCCAGAATCTGTTTGATCTGTTGATTGGACACTTCCAGCTAGCCCTAGTTTAGGGAGGATAGGGGGTAGCAAGCCTATGGATTATGGAGTACCTCTTCAATAAGGCATCAAAAGATCTGTTGTTAAAGTGGGTACTCTAATCACTAATGATAACTCAGGGCATGGCAAATCTAGCAAAGATGTTCTCCCTGAGGAACTTCACAACCACCTTAGCATTACTGGTCTTAAAACTGGATGACCTCAGCTCACCTAAAAACATAGTCCACAACTAACAAAATATACTCATTCCTAAAAGATAATGGAAATTTTCCCACGAAATCTATGCCCGACACATCGAAAATCTCCACCACAATGATGGGATTAAGTGGCATCATATCTCTCCTGTGTATCCTACCCAACTGTTGGCACCTAGGGCAACTCTTACAGTATTCAAAAGCATTTGTAAATAAAGTAGGCCAGTAGAAACTATATTGAAGAACTTTGGTTGTAATCTTCCTACCACTAAAATGCCCCTCACATGCCTGGTCATAACAAAAAGAAAGGACACTCCTCACATCATTGTCAGGAATACACCTTGTAAAGACTTCGTTAGAGCAATACTTAAACAAATATGGGTCATCCTAAATAAAGAATTTCACGAGGTGGAAGAA
The DNA here is from genome assembly GCA_029747015.1 of Carnegiea gigantea. Taxonomy (NCBI): domain Eukaryota; kingdom Viridiplantae; phylum Streptophyta; class Magnoliopsida; order Caryophyllales; family Cactaceae; genus Carnegiea; species Carnegiea gigantea. Next base: position 357,376 of record JAKOGI010000393.1, on the reverse strand, counting down.
CCTATCTCTATCATTCTTAGCCCAACCCTCAGGGGATCTTACCAGCAACTAGATAGTTTACAATATCAGCATATCAAGGATCAAGATGGACAGCATATAATTGCTCATCGAGAAAGCACTTAGAAATACTGGACTCATTCTCTCTATCATAGAGAATCTTAGACAAATGGTCAGCTACAAAGTTCTCAGAACCTTTCTTGTCCTTAATCTCATAGTCAAACTCTTGCAAAAGCAAGATCTATCTCACAACTCTAGGTTGAGCGTTCTTCTTAGAAAGAAGATACTTAAGAGCATAGTGGTCAGTATAGACAATCAGATGAGACCCAATCAGGTAATGTCTAAATTTCTTAAAACCAAATATCACATCCAAGAATTCTTTTTCAGTAACAGTATAATTCAGTTGGACATCATTCAGAGCGTGACTAGCATAATAGATAACATAGGGCTTCTTATCAACACACTATCCTAGAACAACCCCAACAGCATAATCAGATTCGTCACACATTAACTCAATTGGTTCTCCCCAGATAGGAGGATGAAGAATGGAAGCAGAGGTCAAGGCTTCCATAAGGTTAGTAAATGCCACAAGACACTCCTTAGAGAAGTGAAATGGCACATCCCTAACTAGTAAGTTGGTCAAGGGCTTCACTATTTTACTAAAGTCAAATGACAATAGAAGCCAGCATGCCCAAGGAACGACCTCACCTCTATAACAGAAGTAGGAGGGGGAAGATTAATAATCAGATCAGTCTCAGCCTTGTCTACCTCAATTCCATCTCTCGAAATAATGTGGCTTAAGACTATCCCCTTTTTAACCATGAAGTGACATTTCTCCCAATTCAAAGTCAGATTTTTCTCGCTGCACCTTTCCAGAACTTTTCTCAAATTAGACAGACAATCATCAAAGGGCAACCTAAACATAGAAAAGTTATCCATGAAAATTTTCATGCATTACTCAACTATATCTGAGAAAATGAAAATCATGCACCTCTAAAAGATAGCAGGAAAATTGCAAGTCCAAATGGCATCCTTCTAAAAGCATGCGTTCTAAATGGACATGTGAAAGTAGTCTTCTCCTGATCCTCAGAAGCAATAGAGATCTGGGTATAACTGAAATATCCATCTAAAAAAGCAATAGAAGGAATGTCCAGCCAACCTCTCTAACATTTGATCTAGGAAGGGAAGGGGGAAATGGTATTTTCTAGTTTCCTATAATCTATACAAACATGCCACCCAGATTGAATTCGAGTAGGGACTAGCTCATTCTTTCATTCCTAATCACGGTAATATCGGTCTTCTTAGGAATGAATTGAACAGGACTAACCCATTTGCTATCAGAAATAAGATAGATAATTCTATGGTCTAACCATCTCAGTACTTCTTTCCTAACTACTTCCTGTAGAATTGGGTTCAAATGCCTTTGGTAGTCTCGATAGGGCTTAGCACTATCCTCTAAATGAATTCTATGTTGCACAATAGAAAGACTAATATCCTTGATATCCCCTAAAGTCCAACTAATAGCTTCCTTCTTCTATCTAATTAAGGTAATCAATTTATCCTCCTAGTCCCGGTCTAGGTCAGAAGCAATAACAACAGGCAATGATTTATTAGGTCCTAGGAATACATACTTAAGAGAGTTAGGAAGAGGTTTCAATTCAAGACCATGAGGGGAAACAGATTCATGAACAGATTTAGAAATAATAGTAGGCAGACAATTAGCAGTAGAGCACAATCCATCAAACTCAAACACATCATACTCAGGCTCATCATCTATAAAAAATGACTCATACTCAGCAGTAAACACGTCATCAAAATCATAATCGAATATAGAATCTTCCACCCAGTTAAGAGTAGAAAATTCCATATCATCAAAACAGAAGGCTGTCTTTGCATGTTAAAGATGTTCAACTCTAAGGTCATGTTGCTAAAAGATAGTTTCATCATACCATTCTTATAGTTAATGAGGGCATTGACAGTGACCAAGAAATGACGCCCTAGAATCAAAGGGAATTGACTAGCAATATTGGCCACCTTCTCAGTTTCAATCACTACAAAGTCCACAGGGTAAATAAATTTACCCATTCGAATCAACACATCCTCAACCATACCCCTTGGCAACCTAGTCGATCTATCAGCTAATTGAATAACCATCTTGATAGGTTTCAGCTCACCTAACCCTAGCCTCTCATACTCAATGAAGGGTTTTAAATTGACACTGGCTCCTAAATTAAGCAAAACTCCATGTATAAGCTGGTCCCCTATGATTATAGAAATAATAGGGCAACCGAAGTCCCTATACTTTACTGGAATCTAGTGAGAAAGGATAGAAATAGCATCGGAGACTAAGAAAGCATTTTTAGGAACACTAGTGGCTCTCTTGATGGTACATAGAACATTTAAAAATCTAGCATATGGAGGCATCTGCTGAATAGCATCGAGTAAAGGAATGTTGATTTTGACTTAAGAGAAGGTCTCTCGCATCTTCTTAGCATGAGCTTGATCTTTCTTTTTAAGCCTATGGGGAAAAGGAGGTAAAGGCCTATAGACTTTAGAAAGTAGAAGAAGAAGAAGAAGAAGAAGAAGAAGAAGAAGAAGAAGAAGAAGAAGAAGAAGAAGAAGAAGAAGAAGAATCCCTAGGAGGTGAAGGGTCAACTGAATCAAATGAACCTTTCTCCTTGAGCTCCTCTTTCTTAGAAGGTAACTCAGGAGGTAGTGGAGTATTAGAATCATTAGGGACAACATCAGTAACATCCCCTGACTTACTGGATGAAACAATTTTTGGAAAAGAAGAAGCACAAGAAGAATTTTGAAAGAATTGGTAAGGATAAGTGCATGGCTCATTAGGATTTCTCACTTGATTATCAATCTGTTGACCAGATCGAAGAGATATAACTGCATTCACTTTCCTTACAGACTCAGTAGGGTTAGCACCAAAAGAAGAGGACGCATGACCCTTAGGGTTCGCCTCAGGCTAAAGTACCTGACTCCGTATAAGATGATGCTAATTGAAAAAACTGTTCAGTCATCATTCTCATCATTCTTTTCATATTAGCATCAATCATTCTCTCCATATTAATATTAATTATCCTCTCAATTTTATCAATGTTAGTATAACAAGGAGGAAGTTGAACTTGAGCTACAGGTGGTGGAGGTCTAGGTGCATTGGGCACACCTGGAAAAATTGGTCTCTGAAAAGAATTAAAGGGATGGGAGATAGGCTGGGAATTGTTTCCAGGAAACACTCCATGATGGGAGTTAGAAATCGTAGTATTTGATCCATTATTCCAAGAAAAATTGCGGTGATTTCTCCATCCTGGATTGTAAAATGGGGAAAAGGGGTCATTCTTGGGTCTCTGAAAGGCCATACTCACTTACTGCTATCCAGTTACTAACTGATGAGCAAAATAAGGACAAGCACTGAAAGAATGATTTAAGGCATGGCAATGAGAAAAGGACACCGTAGAAGTCTGAGATAACTGGGGCATCTGGGGAGTCAAACCTTCAACATATTTTTCGAAACAGTAATCTTAGACTCTAAGTAACTCACATCAGAGACAGAATGTAACCTACCCGTTGCAAACTTAAAACTTATACTGTCATCGTAAGCAATTATCTACTGTATGGTCTTCTCAGTTAAGTCCTCAAATTTCCCAGGTAGCCGTATCGCACTTAGAAAAAAAGTCACCCTGATACATGGACTCTATCATGGTTCTAGTCTTTTGGTCAAGTCCTTCATATACAATCTGGCACAAATGTGCTTACTCTAAACCATCATGGGAACAGTGGCCAAACAAGTTTTTAAACCTATCAAAGTATTTCTAAAATGATTCCCTATCTAGTTGCACAAATTGATTAATCACATTCCTTAGTTAATAGTCTTGGTATTACGGAAATATTTTCTTAAGAAAAATCTTACAAAATTATTCCAAGAAGTAACAGAATTAGCAGTCAAGCCATACATCTAATATTTAACAAAATCTATCAAAGCAAAAGGAGTCAATTTCATTCCCACAACATTAATAGGGATATTAGGAAAATGCATCATAGAACATACTTCTTTAAATTCCCTCAAAAATAAATAAGCATAAACCTGTAAATTTAGGGAGCATTTGGGTATAGTGAGCTCTCAATTTGAAAGTTACATTTGGTCCTAGATTAGGTATAGTAAAACAAGATGGTAAAGCAGTCCTTAGAGAATAGAAAATATCACTCAAAGATCTTTATAGTGGCATTTCTTAGATTTCTAATTCAGGTTTGGGTTCAGATTCGGGTTCAAGCTTAGGGTTAGGTTCACCTCTAACAAGTCTATTATTCTTAGGGTCTCTAACCCAACCAGCCATGTAAATTCCACACCCTCAACAAAGGATTTATTTTTGGTCTTTTTTATCTTTTCTAATTTTTTTGGATTTTTATTTTTTCTGATTTTTTTTCTTTTCTTTTAAAACACTAAACAAAATCAAAAAGTGAGCCAAACCTAAAAATAAAATTAAAAAAGAAAGCAATCCAATCCTAGAAATAAAACAAAAAAACAAATAAACTAGAAGAAGAAAGAAAATAAACTAAACTTAAACAAGCCAAATCTAAAAATAAAATTAAAATAGAAATTAAAACTCCTAAATCATAACTCCATACAAAGAAAATTCAATACAATCACAGGGGACTCTATCCCCGAACTGTGCAAAATATTGCAAACAAAATATTATTTTTAAAATCACATAAACTTCTAGATAGTTCCAAAAATTCCAGAAAAATTCACACAGACTCTAAAAATTATGAGGAATCCACAAAAAATATCATCACAGCACGATTCACACTAGAAATGCTCCAAAAAGTCAAACAGAATCTGAAAATGATGAAAATCTTGCACTGATGTTGCTTTTTTTTTTTAAGTTCTCCCTCTTTTGCTGCACATAAACCAGATTTGGCTAGTACTGTTTTTTCAGCATAAATAACCTCTAATAATGAAAATGAAACTGATCTAAACAAAAATCAAAATCCTAACTTAATTCAAAAATCAAAAACAATCTAAACTAAATTACTAAAACTAAACAAAAATCAATCAATACCAAAAATCACAATTATAAATCTAAAATGAAAATGACTCAGGTAACTTGACTAACCAAACTACGACTCGACGTAACCGAATTTCACAAACCACACCCGGCAATGACGCAAAAAACTTATTATAATTTTCTGCAAGCGCACGGTACTTAAGGGTCGACCCACTGGGATGTAGTATGGAATTCGGCCTCAACTAAAAAAATAAAAAATGAAGATCGACCATAAACAACAATAACATCTAAAATCAAAGGGATTAAGCAAGCTAATATATCGAGCAATAATTGTACTAATCAAAGAAAGCACATCATGGTTACCTAAATGCCTATTGAATTTATAAATACACTATCAGAATCAAGACCCATAAGCAACCCAATATAAATTTGTCGAGGCTTAAATTGCAAACTCAATTCCAAAATTTGCAGGGTATATGTGATCCAGATTTCCAGGTGCAACAACAACCCGAATACTGTTAAGTGTGCGAAGCTTGTTGATGCACTTTGAACCAGAGCACAACCCAGAGAGATTCGAACCAAATTTTTGAGATTGCAAATCTAATATCAAGATTTCACTCGAACAAAACTCAAATTGATTACAGTCTGAAGGCCCTAAATTGAATATGAAAACTAGAAATGCGAAAAGAATATGAAAACTAAAAAACCTCTCTACTCTCTTTTCTACTTTCAACCCCCTCATTTTAAGACCCAAAACGTAGCCCTTGTTTTTCCCCCATTAATGACATTAAACTTGAGTTAATCTTCAACCCGTAACCGCAAACTGATGATTGAGGTCAAGTAACGGAGAGAAAGAGAGTTGCGGTTATGGAAGCTAAACTAGCGCAGGGCTTTGGTACTCAGGGTTTTAGGTTGCAGGGGAATGAAGAAGAAGACGAAGAAGAAGAAAGGATGGTGGGAGGGACTGCTCACATGCCCCAGGTGTGCCAAGTAAATGAAGAAGAAAAAGGGGAGCAACTGGGCCGACCAAGAGAGAAAGGAAGAGGGCGCTTAAGCCTCTGCCTGGACCGGCGGGCTTGGTAAAGGAGAGAAGCCCAGAGAAAGAGAAAAGAAAGAGGAGAATGAGAAGATGGGCTGCTGAGCTTGGTTAGGCCACTGGGCTTGGTTGGTTCTTCTCTTCCTTTTTCCTTTCCTGACTTGATCTAATCCTTGAGTTAGTTGCTTATTTTTTTTTCCAAATTTTCCAATTTCTACAAAATAAATAAAGTAATATTAAAATTCTAATTTAATAATTTATTTCGAGCAATTATTAGATAATAAAAGAGTATAAAATATCATAATTTATGGTTGAACAGTATTTTATTACTAGATCAATCATTTTTATGGTGCCATTTTCATAATATATCTAATTAGCACTCTTTCTAGATCCACTAGCTTTTTAGTGCTTGTGTGTTTCAGCATTTAAAAATAATAGTTAGCAATTAGGAATAGTGAAGAAAGCGATTAGCAGTTAGCAGCATTGCCAAATGTTTTGGACTGCCCTTTTTTTAGTTGAGTAACATGTTTGGGATCATCTACGAGCAGTGTTTAGCAACATGCAGTTTCATTTAAACAGCATTTAGCAACGTTCAATAGCATTTTAGAGCACTTAATAATGGTAGTAGCTATTGAAAAATAAATTGGCAATATTTCTTTTGTAACTGAACATGTGCAAGAATACGTAGTTGATGGAATCAAGAGTACGCTACAATTCATCTCAAGATATGTCCATAAATTGATTTTACTCCCATAGTTTCCTACAAAATTCATAATGCGATATTTCTTGATAGTAAATTTATGTAATCATAATACCAATAGAAGGCACCGTTATCTCTCTATACCATAAACTGAGAAAAATATTACTAGAATTTTAAAGCTAAACTACGTAATAATTGCCTAACCCCACATGACAACGAATCAAATGGAGAGGATGATTGAACTCATTGAAAAAGGTGTGTAAGGTTTCCCAAATTAGGGGGACATAACCTATAGAAAACTCTTACAAAGAGAAGAAAGCTATAGAGAATGTAGATCCAAAATTGGACCAATGGATGAAACACAAATACAATTCAATTTTATGTATTCGTCACATTAAAAAAAATTGTTAAATGATAAATAAGAAAGGCCTACTTGTAATGACAAAAAACGGTGACTCAATGTCATACCTAAGATATTGTGGCAATTATATCTCTTAGATCCAAAAAAAAAAAAAAAATCTTTCATGTTTTGGTTATTTTCTTCTCTCTCTCTCTCTCTTTTTATCCTTATATTGATGAAATGTAGGAAGATACTTTGCTCTTAGGCTCCGTTTAATCCTTAGAAAATTTGGTGGAAAAAAAAGTTGTAGGAAAAAAATGTGAAGGAAAAGAAAGTAGGAAGAAAGTGGGTTTTTTTCTCTTATTTGGATTGAAGAAAAAATACAAGAATTTGGATGAGAAATTTGAATATTGATGAACTACTTAAATTATGTTGATATCATCTAAGTAGTGCGAGATTGGAGAAAGTTAGGAATTCTTTTGTGAACTTCTCTCAAATTTTATGAGAAACATTTTATTACTTATTTCTAACAATTTTTTCACCTAATTTTCCTCCATATTTTTTTCTTTATGATTTTCTCTAAACCAAATATAAGAAATTAAAGTTACTTTTTCAAAAAATTTTTTCTTTCCACCAAATTTTCCACGGTTCAAACAGACCCTTAAAGTTTATTAGTCTTTCTTTGTTGAAGTTGATATATAATACCATAATATATGGAGGGGATCTCTCTCATCCTCTCCCACAAAGGGGTAAAAAAAAACTCTAGCTTAATCTTCCACCGTAAGAAGCTATCATCATCCATAATTTCTATTGGTAAACCCTAATCTTCTAATCTCACAACATTTTGTTTAATTTATAAGTCAATTTACTTTTGGTTTTGATATCACTTTTCACCAAATTCTCACTGTTTCACAAGAGTTTATGTTCCCACTTTGATGTGGCTTTTGTCTACTTGCCTTAGTGCGAGTCATGGAGTTGTTTTTTCTTCTTGCCTTGGTGTAAGTTTTGCATAGGTTTGGGAGTACTAGATTGTGGAAGATAGTTGAATCTTATAGGATGAGGCTTGGTGATTCAAATTGTCAGGTCAATCAATAATGGAATTTCATATGGCTCTATCATGACAATCTTCCTTTCATGCAGAATCCATCATGTCGAGTAAATTTCTAATCTATGCAGTTATATTATACCTCATCAAAGATGCAATGGTGTTAAACAATAGGGTTAGTGGCCAGAAAGATGCTAGAAGTTTAAAGCTAGTCTACAATATATTTACCATTAACTTTTTAGAGATAAGAATTGATTTGATGTTTAAGATGTATTCTGGTTAGGTGATTTTCATTAGGGGTGTGCACGAAAAAACCGAAATCGAAAAATCAGTTAACTTTACAATTTTTTCAAAAACAATCAATTCGGCTAACCAAACCGAAAAGGATTTCGGTTTTCGATTTGGTTACGGTTCGGACAGTTTGAAAATTTGGTTAACCAACGGTTAACCAAACTGAAATGAATTCTTTTTCCAAAAAATGTATACATTAAAAATAAAATATTTAGGTAAGGAAATGCACCTTTTTATTATTTATGAAAGGTAACCAAAATTTAATTTTTATAAAAAAAATTTTAAACATGAAAAATGAAAAATTTAGGTAAGAAAGTACACTTTTTCATTTATTTGTGAACTGTTAACCGGTAACCGAATCAAAAAATTGGTTAACCAAACCAAAAACCCGGTTAACTGGCTTTTTGGTTCGATTACATTTGAATTTTGGACGAACCGAAATTTTCAATTAACCGAAATTTTCGATTCGGTTATTGTTCGGAATTTTCTTGAACCGAAAAATCGGTTAACTGATTTTCAGTTAACCAGTTTTGCACACCTCTAATTTTCATTGTAGATGTTGTATAGCTTTTCATTAGTATTTTAATGATGAAAAATGTTTCCACCTCTCTCCCCATTTTTGACGCAAAACCTAAATGGTTGTGCTTTACCAAGCAACCTATGGGCCCCTTGGGCAATAGTGTTTTGGATAGCATTTAGTGCTTTTACTGAGTAAAAATGTTAATTCCTTAAATTTTAACTATTTGGTACATTAACATATTATATTAGCAAATATCGCTTATACCAACTTTACACAAACGTTGCATTAACGTGAGTTAGCAACTCAAATTTTTCATGACTAAAATGCAATTATTAATGTTTGAGTATTCTACTTGGCATTATGTTGGTTTGTCCTAAGCTTTATCAATTTCAATCTAGTCATAATTTCCTTAATGCTTTTAAAAATTAGGTGAGTGTGTAGTTTTTCTTTGCTACTTTTTGTAGGGGATAGGGAGCTGGGGTGAAATAAACATTAAGGTTAAATAGAAATTTTCACAGTATATAATAACAATAATAATATTAGTGGTGGTGCTAGTGGTGGTAGTAGTAACAGTGGTAGTAGTGGTAGTCACAATAATACTAACTAATTTAACCTAATGTCCTTCTATGTTATTTTAACTTAATAACATAACCTAATAGCTACTTCCCATGCCTTGGTCAACCCCTAAACAGTTCAACATTAACAGCTAAATTAGAATGGCTATTTGCTATTTAAGTAGCCATCTGCTATCCAAACAACTATTCGCTACCTGAACAGCTACTTTTGCCTAATAATGGGAAAATATTATTAAAAATGAAATGCTTATGCGATCTCTTTTTCGGTTAGATGAAAGCACTTGCCTTTTATATCAAGTAAATCAGTACTGCATCCATAAAGACACGAGGGACTAGGACAGAGAGAGAGCGAACGAAAGGTTACCGAGCATTTCAAAGGAGGGGGAAACGTTAATGTAAGGTGTTAGGGATTGAAGCAGTTAGTGGGCATGCGCCACATTATAGTGCCAAGCATAATTAATGCAATAAGATAATGATAAATCAACAAGCTATAGCGATTATGCTTTAAAAGTTCCTTGTTATTGATATATATCATATGAGGTCAAGTTATATTATTGAAATGTATTAAAAACATTATTAAGAAATAAATAAGGGAGATTTTATTTAATGATCATTAATTGTTTTTCTCAAAAGCGAATTATGTGTACGTTTTCCAGGTTCATATGATCTCAAGTGGCTTGGCGTGAAGTGATTACATGAAACTTAAAGAAAAGCTACATTTAAATAAATTCTATGATCCGATGAAGAAGGTAGACTTCTCAAAGAAAAGAAAGGATTTCAATCATACTGAAGGAGTCACTATAATTGAAAGGAAACTAGGGATATTTCATTTGGTACCTCTATACTTTTGAGAAGTCCATTTAGTACACAATATAAAAATAATGATATGTTGTATAAATTTAAATTGAAGAATATTATCGTTAGAACTCACATTTATTTCCACATTGTGTATTGAATTAATTTTTCAGAAATACATAGGTACTAGACGGAATAACTCAAGAAACCATTTGGGTTAGATAAATAAACATGAGTTACATATGTGCTTATTCTTACGAAGTGCCTATACTACTTGGTCTTTAAGAAAATTGAAAACCTTTTCTCCATATTTTGAAAAGAAAAATAAGGATATGTGTACATGCCCAAGGCATGGTCATTGAGAAAGTAAAGTCTCTATCACCATCTATGGTTTAAAGAGTCCTAAAACCAATCTTGAGCACAATGAGAAAGAGGAAAAGGAAGTTCAATTATTAGGGAAATGGTGAAAGGACAATGTAAATCCTATTGGTTCACTTCATGATGAATTTTGGAGATACAAAAGTTATAGGTACATGAATGTTCTGAAAGATAAGCTTTCATATGCACTTATAAGTGAAGTGTCCATGAAGTGTAAGACCTAAGGGGCAAATGTGGCTCAGAAGAGTTATTTTTATGACAAGAAAGTTCAGTGAAGAGAAGAGATGAAGAAAGTATTTGATATTCAAGATTAAAAAAAAAAAAAGAAAAGGGAGATTTATGAGGAAGTTCCATAAGTAGAAAGCCATGAGGAAAATATAATCTATCGGCACGGATAAGAAATTGAAAAAAGAAGAATTAATTAAATTTTTCAAAAAACGTCTAAGTTAGAGAAAGGCAATAAATGAGAATCTTTAATAGCCAAGCTTAAGGGAGGCAAGTATGGATAAAAGAGCCTTTTGTTTACAAATAAGATATTAGAAAAGAACCAAAGATAAATGTGCAGGACAACAGAGATATGACAAAAGATTTAGGTTCTTATATCATAAACTCTTAAATTGAAATTATTTCTTATGCAAGATAGCGAAGGAAAAATGATAAGATCAGTCAATCAAGAGAATCCTTTAAGGAATTAAAGAAGAAATGGGCAGGGAATTTCAGTGTTGAACAAGAACTTTTCTATGAAGTGACTCATAGAAATATACAACTGCTTCCAAACTAGAATGAGCACCTAAGAAAGATGAATTGATAGAAAAGGGCATACTTCCTATAGAAAGCACAAGCTACAAAAGCCAAGGACAAAATTCATTGTGAGAATTCAATGAAAATAAATTGTGAATAGAAAAATGTGGAATAATCAAGGCTTATAATGTTTATCCATGCCACAATGACCACTCATTCCAAGGTCAAGAGCAATTTGAACCAAATCGAGTCGAAAAGTTAAGACAAGGAATAATGAATAACTTTTTAAAGGCAAATGAGGCATGTCTATTATCTTTATTTTTAAGAATGATGTTCATGCTTGCCGTGTAAAGGAGCATTATATGAATGATTGTATAGATATGTTTTAGAATTCTTTAAAGGGATCCAATCGATAAGTAAACTAATAAACAAAAGGCAATCCCAAAAAAGGTACGTTCCTTACTAAAATCAAATAAAAAGGGGGTCCCAAGAGGGAGGCATTCCCAACTAAGATAAAATTAATGGTCCCAAGGGTGTGCACCTCCTCAAACTCCAACAGGTACAAGAAATACAGATGAACTCAGCAATAAATAGGATTTCACCAAAGTGATTTTATAAACACATGTTTAAGAAAGAATAATTAAGGAAGTACTAGAAAGCTTTTGCTCCCTTACCTTGAAGAAAATGAATTTAAAATAGCTACACGACTTACTGATCTTAAAGTTATGTTTTATAACAAGTTTGCTGCACTTCGGCCCTTCTTCGAAAATGTTCTTATGTTTTTTGGTTTTAGATAAGGAAGAGTCAAAGAGAGCTACAGGAAGGAAAAGAAAAGAAAAGTCAATGTTGGCATATAGAGTGTGATTTCTGACTGACAAATAAGATGGTAATCATTAAAGTTGGGAAAAGATGACCCGACAGGATTACTGATCCGAAACCAACACGAAATTAAGTGGGTTTAGGTATAAATTTTCGACCCGTTTAATTAAATGGGTTGACACATTCAGCCTGTTTAATTAAATGGGTTAGGCTCAGGTCGAGATTCTCGATATGAAAAAGGACCTATTTAACCCGTTTAATTAAATGAATTAAATAAGTCAACTCATTTTTCTATTTTTTATTTATCCATTTACTTTTTATTAAATAATTAATAATATAAAATTTTTAGAAATTATGAATTATGACGAATCTACGGAATTTCAAAGAGTAATTACTTAATGTGATACGTAAACTTAACTTTTAACACTGTAATTGCGCATTAGTTGAAAATATTAAATGCATAAATAGTCAATTAAGCGATCGAACTTGACCTACTTATCTTAAACGGGTTAAGCGAGTCAACCTGTTTAAAAATTAAATGGGTATAGGTCAAGATTTTTCAACCCGTTTAATAAACGGGTTAGGTTAAGGTTGAGGAATTCTCAACCCGTTTAAGTTCGAGACGAACACGAACTCAACCCGACACGACTTATTACCCATCTCTAGTAATCATATAATCTAGTGAGCTCTTGGTTATTAACTGAACTATACTAGATCCTCGAATGCTCCTCATGGCAAGTGCTTTTAAAAGCTAAATTTTGTAAGGGATTTTTGTTGGGTTAATGTTTAACCTCAAATGTTTTATGCTAGTAGTATTTTTTATGCTAATATTATTATAGCTTTATCCTAAGTCTTCATCAGATTTGTTTCTTTTGAGGGACAATGGTAATGTTCTAACTGTAAGGTAGCTTTCCGTTGCTCATAATTAATGAGCATATTGTTTAGTCTAAATTATGCTCTTACTAGTTGGGGCATTGCACACATGCACAAGCACATTAACACATACACTCATGCATACACAAAACAAGAGGAAAAAAACACAACGATTTCTCAGCAAGGGAAAAACCACAACCTGATAAGAACCAGCACATCCACCATAATAAGAGAAAACGTATTACATGGATACACTCACAACCTAAAACATATCTCACTCTCCTGTATCTAGTGTATGAGTCTCTCTAATCCTCTCACAAGTCTATCTTTCCAATCACACATCGTACCCTCACTCAGGGTTAGGATGCTCTTAAGGTACTCCACAGTCATACCATCACTTTTGACCCCTCTTGGTTAATCAAGAGGATCCCCCCCCCCCCCCAACAATCATATAATTAGGATGGAATACACACACCAACATCAAGCCCTCACATTTATAGAGGGACAATATACCCTTTAATCTTTAATATTTAATCTTCCATAATTGAAGATTCAATGTATGACCTTCAGTCTCCCCAAGCTTCAACAAAAGATGACTTAGTGTCTTTAACACATCAAGCTTGGGAAAAATATTCTACCTTTCATTTTCCTAAGAAATAATTTTGGGGCATACATGTAAACAATCTCCCCCTACACCATAATTATTTCCTGTAGCATGCTCATAATTGCCACATTTTTATCGAGAGATAAAACTACTGCCTCATAGTCATCTCAACCCACCAAAGATTAAGGAATCACATCATCTCCTATCTCAATCCATCAGTAATCAAGGAAAACATCTTCATCATCCTGGTCCATCAACGACTCATCAAGGAACATCTTGCTCCATTAACAATTAAGAAGCAGCACCTTCTCGATCCATGAAAGATTAATAAGCAGCAACATCTTTCTCTTGTATGTGCCTTCCACATATCATACCTTCCCTAGTCAACTAGAACAAACACTTATTACCATTTATTGGGGATTAAAGCAATTGGTATGCATGTATCATATTCACAAGCACATTAACTTATACGCACACATACATATACTACGAGAGAAAACAATACAACAGTTTTACATTGAAAACATCTCTTAACAACAAGGGAACAAACCACAATCTCGTAAGAGTAGACACATCCACTTTAATATAAGAAAAGATAGATTATATGGGTACACTCAAAATACAAAGCATCTCACTATCTTCTTCCAAGTGCTTGAGTCTATCTTCGCCTCTTATAAGCTTCTTCCATCTCTTATGCTCTCCCCTACTTAGGGGTTGAGCTGCTGCGGATATACCCCACGATTTCCCAATTTTACACCATCACTTATGACCTCTCTCAATTTAGGAGGATCCTTCTAAACTCATAATTTTGGAAAGAGATGACATTGGCATCAATCCCTCATATATATAAAGTGGCATATGTTTCCTTTCTCACATTTAAACTTCCATTAAGAAGATTAAATTATAACCTTCAGCCTCCTTACGATTCAACTGAACATGAGTTAATGTCTTAAACACATCAATGCTTGGGAAAAGCAGTGTTGCTTTCTTTTTTTCCATAAAATAATTCCAAATCAAGGGTTTATATCCTAGCATAGATAGATATGAGAAAGCTCTTCTATAATTTGAACATTTTGGTCTGGTATATGGGCGGGAGTAGATTTAGGATTTTGTGCAGAAATATAGAGGTGAGGAGGGAAGATCAATATGCAAATTCTTTCTTTAAAAAAGGAGGATGAATAATGTTTGTAATGCCCAACCTAACAGCACAGGTCGTAAGGGGATAATCTTTGGGTCTTTGGCCCAGAAGTTAGGTTGTTGGTCGATAGGTCATCTAGCAATCTAACCATTAGGTTAAGGCATTGGTGCGCCCCCCAGATTTAGGAAATGCTCATTATTATCTACTTTGTAGTCAATTGTATAATATATTTCATTTTCTACTTTTATTGCTCTTCTTTTGCCGTGGGTTTTGGAATTGGGATATAGGTTATTGCTTTTTTCTCTTTTTTGGTGAAAAAGAGGGGCTAGAACCTAAAGTAAATATTACTAATTCTTAGTTATTGTATGAGAAGCGACACCTACCTAAATTCCTTGGGCACTCCAAGATTAGCTAATTTGAGTGTCACGTTATTTGCTTGTCATAGACAATGGAATAAATAATTAATCAACTCTTTGCATTGCTTGATTATAGGCATAAGCTTTGTACACTAATTCATTTCACCCTTGATCACACCATGAAGGAATTCAAGTGGAAATCTAAAGTCTTAGGTAGCTTAAATCCATGCAAAACTGCCCTTGGTTTAGCATTGCATAAGGCACACACACCCCAAGCAAGTTGTTTGTGAATCCCTCAATCTACTTACCTCTATCGCCTTAGAGCACATCCCTTCTTATAACTGGAGTCGAATTTATATTTTACGGAACCATCCTTTGTTGAGTTGGACCCACCCTTCTGGAGATGCTTCCTATCTACTCAATTTGTAAGTTTTAGGAGCATATCGAAATTTCCCAATCTTACTTTCAACATTTAAAGCTTAAAGAATTCCCCAAATGCTCAATAAAAAATCAACCTTTTTTAAGAGGCATATATTCCAGGTTATTAAAACAATATACATTCTCCACTTACATAAGTGCCAAAGTGTGATCCATAGTAACTACTTTAAAGTTAGGGAAGTCTCTCTTGATGTGCTAGTCATAACTCTGTAGCACAATTGATATAAGCACAAGGCAGTACACATTTTGATTTTTTAGGGATCCTTGATGCGCCTAACACACTTCCAACAATGAACAGTTGAGGTTCTTGGATCATGATGAATAACTGATATCACATACTTGAAGGAGAATTTACTAGATGACTCCCTTTCCATGTAGTCAGTCATACCTTCTTCTACCAATTCAAAAAAGATTAATTTTTGTAACATTCCATGGGTAAGTAGTCTACAAACTTGTCTTGCCACCAGCCCTTGTGATGATTAATTAAAGACCGTCAGACTGTTCATGAAGTGGAACTGATCTTATGATGTGAACATGCAAAGGCTTATGTCATTCTCCAAACTTTGCAACCATAACTTTTTATGCCTTTCGTCATTTATTGTCGATGTAATATCTTTTATAAGGTTATCAAAAATTCTTTGCAACTGCTTTCTTAGCATTTGATGTGTTGCACCTTGTATTTAACTTCGCTAAGTTGCCCTCCATAGTATTTGCCTTTTAAAACCCTAGCCTATTAAGTGTTGGGCTTATTTAATCACTTGCCATTCAAGCTTCATAAGTGATGTCCACTTAAAATGTCTCATGGTGCTAATACCTAATCCACTATGTTCTCTGGCTTCATGATTACTTCTTATGCCGTAAGGTGGGTTTTGTGCCATGTTCAAGTCCCAACCCAAGGGAACCTTTTGAATTTCCTATTGATCTTATAACAGATGGTTTTAAGAACCCTAGATATTTATACATTGTAAGGCAAAGACTAAGATAACAATGATAAAGGCAGAAAATTTTGAAAGGCCTAAGCCAATGCAAAAAAAAAAAATCAAAGGATAAAATCCAATCCACATGAGACAAAAATTGATCAGTTTTAGACATCTAGCTTTGCTAATCCCATAAAAATCTATAAGAAAGATGTAATAAAAATTAATAACTATGGTAAAATTCCCATTAAACCCCAATTATTAAGAAGCATTAGTGCAAGATCAGAATGGGGATAAGGATCTTCAACTACTAAAGAAGAATTCAAAGAAGACGATATTATTAGGATGACCAGCAAAATGAGTAAAATGAGTTTTGAACCCGCAAGAAACAGTGTAGATTGAAGTATGAGTCTCGATAAAAAAAAGTCATATGGCACAAAACCAGAAATGTTAATTAGCCAATCCATAAGGATGAATTAGTTAAAAAATACGACTATGGAAATATGCTATGAAGTCACTAATATAAACCCTAATAGCATCTACATCCCAGTAAATGTATGCTTAGAAGGATATAATAGATATGAATTGTGCGCCCACATCGATAGTGGTTGTTCTGTCTGTTTTGAAAAAAAATCATTATTTTCAGAATTTATGTGGAAAAAAGTCAAAAATCCTTTGCAAGTAAGGATTGTTGATAACAACATCATGGGCTACAATGAAGCCATCAAAGGGTTATCGTTCGCCCTGAGATGCTTATAGACGACCGCCATGTTAATGTAAGTGGTTATGGTTTTTTTTTTTATGTGGGAATGATCAATGCTTTGCTTCTCACTTGATAGTACGACTTTCATTTTGAATAATGTTTCAGGAGCACAAAGTCAACAGCCTCGTACAGTGACACCCCCCGTACCGTTGTCTGACTCCTCTGAGTTCTTCAGTAAGAAGGTGAGGTATTGTGTCGTTAGGTTGTGCTTATGTGTTGCACCGGGACTTCCCAGCGATAATCACATAGCCTATGTTTTATGTTTGACAGGCTGTGTTCTTCATTGCTAGATTTAGGAGGGAATACTCAAAACTGAAAGATTGGTGTGCTCTTCATTGCTAGGGTTTGGTATTAATGAATCACTTCGCAGCCCTGCTTATGGAGTCAGAGGTGGATGTTGAAGAAAGTTAGGGGAGAGCACTCAAAACTGAAAGATTGGTGTGTTCTTCATTGTTAGAGTTTGGTATTGATGAATTTTTTTTGTTTTCCTGAATATCGATTTACTTGTGGTCTTTGCTTACAAATGGTCAAGAATATTGACCTAGAGGAGGTATGCTGAACGCATCTGTCATCTGACTTTCTAAAGGGCCTCATACATGTTGTCCCGAAGCATGGTGCAGGAGATGATGTGGGGAAGCACGATACTTTCATGACTCTTGAAATGGCTGGTTCCCCCACACAACGGTCTTGACCTACCAATGCTAGGGTGGGTTCAGGACTTTAGTTTCATGACTTTTGATAATGTCACATTACAAATGTTCATGGACTTCCCTATCCATTCATAGAATGACTTCATCATGGAAGATCGATTGTGTTTGATGAATCTAAAGCGCATGTCGTAAAATGGTTGTCTTGTCCTATGACAAGTGCCCATAGTGAAGGAGTTCGACTCATAATGGCCCCCGGAATGAAGCGAAAGTGAGTGGATGGATAGAAGACGTTACTTCCATCTCGAACATATGATGATAAGAGATGGTATATATCTGACATATAATAGTGACCAACCCGTCCCTTGATACACTATAGAGTCCATGTACCTAATCACACGGCATGTCATAGCCACTGGTTCGGTTGATGGACTATAACACATACTTATATGTCCTTCCAAGAGGCCATTGTGCAGCCAATTCAACATCAACTTCACCACTCTTGAAGAGTTAAACGAAGCGGTGCACACATTCACAGTTGTTAAACAAAGCCCATGGTCGAGATGCTGCCTAGAGTTCTAGAGCACACGACTGAAGATGTGCGCACATACATTTGGAATTGCAAAGGCATTGTAAGAGTGTCATTCCAACCAAACTCATTCACCATTAAGTCCATGGCTGAAGCTGCAGTTATTTTACTTACAGACATCTGTGCAGCTGTACAGAGTGCAAAGAAGCTACTATCACATGCAAGTGGCTTTAACTATTTCTATACCGAGCTGCTTGGGTTCGTTGGGGTGTTATAATAGTATGGGATAGCTCAAAATTGTACATCACCTGAATCCCTAAGGAGCCGATGCATGTGTCATTCATGGTAAAGGTATGTCACACCCCGACATTACCATGTTCAGCTCTCATGGGCGAAATAATTCATCAACTTACTTTACTCATGTTCACAGGCAACTAGTGCTTGGTTTGAGTCATGCACCGTGATGTGCAAAACCCTGCTGATACTACATTGACAATAGAGGCGTTGTAATGAATGTGTTTGGTAGTAAGCTTCAGCAACTATGTTTGTACACCAGTATTTTATGTTATCATTGTTAACTTATTTTAGTATAGTCTATGATGAGCACTAGTTTCTCATTTATACTTTTGTGTCCTGCACCGTCCCATCGTTCTCACTTAGTATGCTTTCCCATGTTAACTTTATAAATGTCTGGGAATAATCTTTAATTCTATCTTGGGATGTTATCTAAAAGAAGTGCGGATAGTAAATTGGGAACAACTACTTTGTCACCAACCATTGCAGGATGTTTTGAGCACTTATAAAAATAGTGTATTAAAAATAATGCTGAGTTCAAATCTAGTTGGCGGACTTTACATTCAAATCTTTGCCTACGCATCCCGAGATATTGGAGTATAAGTGATAGTGCAGATGGAAGAAGCTGGACACTAAGCAACCATAAATGGAAGGTTTCAATAGTGAAAACATTGATGATTACAAGAGTAACTAAAGTCACAATGAACCGTATATAGTACAACCAAAGTCATATTACATACACAGGCATAACAGTTGCATTAAGCATATACCATGCCACAAACTGAATCAATCACACAACAACGATGGACATAGTAGTTGGCATTTGCATTAGCATATCATACAATCAGTCTTACATAGTGACTGCAAAAGGAGGAAAGGGGCCACCATAGTAACCATCAACCGAGAATGGGGGCACATGGTTAGCATACAAAGTATGACCTCATCTGAGTATTAGGCAACAACTTAAACTGCAGTAGCCAAAGAGCATGACTTAAATGTAGTTGTCATAAAACCCACTTTGCAGAAAACAATGGCAAAGAAGAAAACCACTGCCGATGTTGCAAGTCCAACCATATGCTTCAACTTCGCATTCTCGTTCGTGACGTCATCCACAAAATGTGTCTGCTCCTCCTCTCTAAGGCTTTCATTAGTATGCCCCTCCCTTAACAAGTCCCTCTATTGAAATTGCTCATGTATGAGGTCATCTATGACCTCCCTCACTCTCTCTGTGTATGGTTTATCAATCGTCTCATAATATAGACATGCAATATCATACTACACAAACCAAACACATTACGTACACAAACATTTACGGTAATGTTAATCGCTAAAAATAGAAATATTCATGGAGAACATAACAAAAGTAATGGTCAGTAAGAAGTAATTGTAGACAACTAACAACTTACCCTTTTTGGCCAGCAAGCAGAACGACGCTGATAGAAATTATCCCTACTTATTTACAATTTTAGCTTTAAGTCCCCAGTAACATGTTTTCTCCATTCTATTTGGGACCACTCTCACGAAAATATTCACTTATATGTTTGTAGCTACTTATATGGGTTTTATGAATGATGGTCAGGTAGTTTCTTTGTATTATATAACACTTATTTTACTAACTTGTTCAGTGTCATTAGCTAAACATGTGTGGCAATGGCATTTATTGTCTACCACACCCCCAGCCCTTGCATTAATAAACATATCAATCTTATGGTTAATGCAATTAATGTCACCCACGTAATTCAACATCAAAAGCATTTTACAAAGCATTTAATTAACCTTTAATTTAAACATCAAACAAAGTTGCTTTCATTTAACAAAATTCCCTCACGAGACACTAACATGTTCAACTTCATGGTTGTCCAACGAGTGCCCAAGTGAAGATTTTTACGAAAGGGGGTTGGAAATCATAGCTGAGTGTAAAATTTAAAATAAGTCATCTAATTAACATTAAATAACTATTACATTACATCTAATACAGTTGTCATCATCTACCCCTTATAATTTAAAAATGATGCAATATGTTATTAGTAGTAATGGCAAAAATGAAACGATCTTTATAGGGGTCAGGTGGCCAACTAATGCATGTAGTATGTAACCTTTTTTAAAAATCAATATAGGTCAACTCATTAAATACAGAGTTCATTAATCCACCAACTAAAAATCCAATAATTACAAACGACCTACTTATTTATTATTTATCATGTATGATTCTAATTTAGTACTGAATTGTATGCTCAAACTTAAAATTAAAATCTTTTTTTTGGTTGTAAATTTAAAATCTTTCATGTTTCTTTGATATAAAAAATACAACTTCTGAAACGAATCACATAATAGTGATTCCTGTGGTCTATTAATGTTGAGATTTGGCAAATTTGTAAAATAAACTAAAATTACATCATAGAAAACATAAATAATTGGATAAGCTTTGACAAAGTAGTCGAAAGCTAGAAATTAAGGTCGTAAAAAAAAAAGATGAAATAATCATATAAAACTGTTAAATTTAGCCAAAAATCATACAACTACTTATAAAGAACCTTCGACTTATTAGATAATTTGGAAACTAGAACTATACGATTTTAGGCTTGGGAAGTTGGGGTATATAATTTTGGAAAAATTACTTATTTCTATCTTCAAAGCATAAAACTGCCTACCGACATCTTAAGGGTCAACAACCTATCCATACTGTTACTTTGTGTACTATATTCCCATTAATGTAGTTTAAAAAATAGACATTCATAGTTACTACCCAAAAAAAAAAAGAAATTTTTTATTCTATGTTGAATTGCCTAAACTATCCCAGGATAGTCGAATAGGCACTTCTAGGGTACTGCTACAGCAGCAGACCAGTCCTCTTCCTATAACTCCTTTTTTCCCTAAAATAAGTGCCATTCAGTATGCGCACGTGTGCCATTTATAGCACAAACTACATGTTGTTCAGCATCATATTATCACCTGCATTTCACCAACAAGTGCAGTACAAAATAGGAAGCTCAATCCTTAATTAAATCTCATATTTCAGTCATTGCAAATACATCATTTGAAACAAAGTTCTGGTCTACTGTGTTACAAATAAGTTTCCAATAGTGATGACATCCCCTTCATAATCTCCGTCAAAGTCAGTTTGGGGATTTCGACACGTATTCTTGTTGTGCCCAACTTCACCACATGTGGAGCACCTTCGACTTTCACATCTTGTGTATGTGATTTATACATTTTCATCCTTAGTCATCTAATTGAACGGGGATTAGTAGGAAGCAATATACATCGGTTGAGCCCTTATGCAGGTCCATCTTACCTACAACTTCCCCAATTCTGTCACTAACAATGGCTATATACTGGGTCTCCAGGGGCTGAATGACATTCATATACACTGCTATTTTCGCTTGCACCTTGTAACATGGGTAGACATGGTCGTAGACATCTAGTTTTGGCTTGTATACATTTGCCACCACTTGTACGTGCACTTCATCATCGATAGGTTGACCACCAACCAACGACTATTGCTTAGTTGCAGTCCAAATTCCCCTATACTGCGGTTATACATTTGTACATCAACAACTAACCTCATCTTATGAAACGTCCTCTTGCACCTCTTCTCGATCCTACCTTTAACCCCATTCTTCCACTTCTGTACCTCAACCTTCCGGATGTTCATCTGCATTTCTAGTTTCTACAAATGACAATGACTAGCATTGGTATAGACATTTTCCTCAATAGAACCATCCACTTGTTCTAACTTTTAACAGGGTTGTTGTTTGTCCTACCCCACTGTTCCTTACCAAACTTCGCTGCCACCCAATGCTGTGGATCATTTTCGTGAAAAATTTACTTTTCAATACACTAAGGTTTGATATAATGATTTTCGAAACCCACTTTTTTTGACTAATATTCTGGGACTATGTAGGTTTGGGTAATTAGTTTTTGGGGGACACATATTTGTATTTTCGACCCTCAACTTTCTAAAATTTTGAGTTGGTCCTTAATATCTAAATATGACTATTTTTAGTGTTTTTTCCTTCTTATATTGACTTTATTGGTACTAGCTATACCAATCTACTACTCATATCATAAATATTATTTTTCTGTGATTAGCGGGCCACCATGCTTAGTAAAATAATTAAAGCTTAATTAGAGAGTTTTGACCTTTACCTAAACTTAGTTTGCGCTGGACTCTAGCGTTCCTCTAACTTCCGATTTATAGAGATTACTAATCTCAATCCCACATTCCTTAAATCAGGCACAGCACAGATCTGTTTCATTTCTCACCTCGGACCATAGTCACTAATCAAGTTTTTAATCTTTTTCAAGGATAATGGAACTTTAATCAAGAAATTATAATAGTTAAGACATAAGATTCAATTGAATAACGTTCCCTATTAGGGAACTTCTTTTATTAAAAGTTTAAAAGTGGAAATCTTATAATGAAAGAGATGGACTTTAAGATAAGATCATTATACATGCTTGCTCATAGAGAAATAAAGAAGAAATAGAGAATCTTAACTTCCCTTTTACTCAAGAATACTCAAATGATCATGTCCCCTCTCAGCACTCGACCTCTCCTTTTACAGAGGGGATGGGGTACATAGGATGCCCTATTGGCTACAGTACATATTGATTTTTCACATGGCTACAGTACACTGACTCTTCACATGGCTACAGTACACACCTTATTTTACAGACCTGACACTTCTCAAAATAGTACAATAATAAAGCAACCACTTTTCAGAGCTTTTAATGATGACCAAACTAGTCATCGTTATTGAGATTCTGCATGCCTTCATCTCCAATTATATTTTCGAGACCATCATTACCTGGATAATCATCAAAACCTTCATCTAGTTGAAGATACTCTGGATCCCATTTCTCAAATAACTCAAGAAGATATTTCTTTCCTTTTTCTGATAAGAATCTTCCAACTCTAACATTAAAGAGATAATCAAAGATATCTTCTGAGACAGCTCCTTTCACCTTCATGTGTTCTTTAAACTCATTATCACAGGCGAAAGTAGTATTTCCACAATGTATTATCGTTTTTCCTTGTTCAATTAATGCCAAGTTTAATGATAAATGTTGTAAAAATCGATGGCTCTTGCTAAAGCAGGATCAGTAATAAATCCTCCTCATTTTGGAAACAAGTCTTGTCGTTGATAATAGAGATCGTCGTAATCAACGATCTGGACAAGATAATGGGCTGGTTTGGCTTTTTCATTTTCATATTCGATTAGTGCACAATGTACTTCCAGATATAGAGGTCTGTCATATAGAATTTTTGTTGGACCATCAGAGATGTAAGAATCCAGTGGATTTTTTTGAACATGCATTATTGGAATTTGGTTAATGTTGAGAAAAATGGAAACTTTAGATCTAGAATTTCCATAAAGGAAACTATCATTCCGTATTCCCAGGCTTTAATGAGAGGGTCATTTGGAGAGATTGAGTTGATTGGAAAACTAACACCGCCAACTCTAGACTTATCAGAAAAATAGATTATTATGCTCTAAAATTCCCAAATATCATAAGAATAGTTATGATAATATTCGGTGCAGGCTACATACTACTCATTGAACCATCTTTCTTAAACATGAGTGCGTATTTTCTCTTGGATAACATAAGGACATCTGAGGTAATTAACTTGTAACTCTAGAAGGAAAATCTTTGGACTATTAGGTGGGTAGAAGAAAGTAGACCAAAGCGTCATCTACTCTTTGTATGGAATTCTAGGTTATCAATAAGAACTTTACTAGAATGAGCAACCCGTTCTAGTAACAATGTCATTTCGTTATGGATTTTCTCCTTTTTTGCAGGAGGTCTGCTTTGATAATCACCATTGGCGAGTTCTCGAGTGAAACTATCTACCAGAGAATCCTTCGATACCTGTATATATTCAATAGAGAAGGAAAAGTAGTTAAGCCATAATTGTCAATGCAGGAGTCGCTCTTGCGCTTGCATATTTGATAAATTCTTTCTCACAAAACCGAGTATTCATTTCCAATCAATTCGAATAAGAAAAGGTTTTGGGGCCAAAAAGATTAAGGACTTTTCAATTCCCCCTATGACTACAAGGATTTCTTTTTTCATCGTAAGATAGTTGCATTCTGCCTTATTAAAACTTCCACTGTAATATTTATAGTTTTTCTCCTTCTTTGATTTTGAGTACCGCACTCCAGTGCTCATTGCTAGCATCTGTCTCAAGAACTAAATCATCTCCTTTATTAGGAAAATTAAGAACACGAAGATTTTTACACTTTTTTTTAAAGTTTCAAACAATCTTTGTATCATTAGTGGCCCATATCCAACTTACTTCTTGCTTGAGTTTTTACTACAATAGCTTTCTCAGTTTAGCTAAATCTTTAATGAAATCTAAAGCATAGCTAAGCCGTCCAAGAAATCTAGCTAGTTGCTTTCTATCTTCAAATTTTTCAGGGAAATTTTTTATTTTCTCCAGAATATGTTTTTGTAGAATAACTTGTCAAGCTTTTATCTCTAAACCTAAGAACTCAATTTCATATTCAACATAAGTACACTTGTTCTTAGCCAATATAATACCATAATCGATGCATCATTAGGTGACAGCTAAGACATCATCTTTGTGCTATTTTATGATTTTGGAAAAGATAAGGACATCATAAATGTAAACTAAACAACGGTGATTAAAGTCTTTGAAGATATTATCCATTCTTCATTGGAATATTTGAGGTGCATTTTAAGACTAAATGGCATTACTATCCATTCATAATATCCTTAAGGGGCACTAAATGCAGTTAAAGGAATCCTTTCCTTATCCATTTTTATCTACCAATATCCTCTTTTGCAATCCAATTTTTGAAAACCAAGAGGCTCCTTCAATTCTATTGAAAAAAACTATTTTGTTAAGAATGTAACAATCATCAAAGACAGTATTATCATTAAGCTTTTTATAGTTGATCACCATTCTTGCTTTTCCTCTTTTTTCTTCTGCATGATTTCTTACTATGAAAGTGGGACTGGTGTGAATACTCCCGCTATTCCTAATTAATCCTTTGTCCAGAAGTTGTTTGATTTGTTTATTAAATACTTGGATATCCTGGTGTGTATACATCATTTGTTTGACTCGGATAATAGTGTTGGGATTTAATAAAGTGATTTTAGCAAATGCCTTATCTTTGTCCTAAAATTTTAGATGAGTATCAGAGTAGAGTTCTTTGTATAATTTTTCTTGTTATTCAATAATCTGCTCTTTAATAGATAACTCAAGTAATGAAATTGTTAGTGCTACCTATCATTGTGCAGGCATTACCTTTTTACCAAGCTAGTTGTGTGTAAACGCAATTTTCTGATAAATGTAAGCCTTATTTAATTTTTTAATAGGAATTGAGTGAACATTAATTGTGAATATTATCTGGTTTATAGTTTACATGCATGGAGAATATAATTTCTGAAAATTATTTCCAATAGTCATATCATAAGAGGGTTAATCAGTAGCCATAGAACTGGTATAATGTATTGGACTCCTCCTAATTCTATGGATAACCCTTCTATGGCTTATTATGACGCATAATGCTATTACCAGCTATTCTTAATTGTAAAGAATTTTTGGCTTTTTTTCACATAAATTCTGAAAATAAAGATCTTTGTTCAAAGTATGCAGAATAACCACTATCTATGTAAGCGCATAATTCATATTTATTATATCCCTCTAAACAAACCTTTATTAGGAGATAGATACTATTAGGATTTGTATTGGTAGCCTCATAGTAAATTTTCATAGTCATATTTTTGACTAATTCATCTTCATAAATTGGCTCGCTGACGGTTCTAGTTTTGTACCCAATGACTTTTTTATCTAGGCTCACACTCTGGTCTACATTATATCGTACAGGTTCAAAGATCATTCTACTCATTTCACTACTCATACTAATTGTATCATCTTCTTTAAGCATTTCTTTTCCTGATGAAGATCCTTTACCTCATTCTGACCTTGCACTCATGCTTCTTAGTAATTGAGGTTTAATGGTAATTTTACCATTTTCATCAATTTTTATCACATTTTCTCATTAAATTTTGTAGGGTTGGCAAAGCTAGATATTCATGAACGATGAATCTTTCTTTCTTGTGGATTGGATTTAATCCTCTGGATCTTTTACATAAGGGTAGGACTTTCAAATTTTTCTGCCTCTATCATTGTCACCTTAGTTTTCGGATCTATTATATTATCTAGTTTGTAGATAATTTTTCAGAATATCCTTAATGGATATCTCCCTCTTTTCATGTCCATTGCTACTGTTTTTATCTTAAGGGATAGCAAATTTTTAGTAAATTCATCTTTTAGACTCACATAATATCTAGGCCGATAATTGAATCCTATCGATCCATTACGTAAATTAGTCTTAATCCCTATAATGATTTGATTATTAAATTCGATAGGCCTAATATCACAGAGTAAAGCATAAAGATCAATATCCTTACCAGAATATTGTAATGGTGTGATTTAAACTTTGACACTTCCGACATGGATACGCCTGTATTTTCTATCTTCGTTATGCTTAAGAACATTTTCCCACTTAATAAGATTAACTTCCCCAACGTTATATTCACAATGCTTGATTTCTAGATCTCCTTTCATCATCTTACATATGTATTTGCTTTTTAATTGAAATATCAACCTTTTATAGATCATGTCCTTTTGGATTATGGGAAGAAGTCAATCTCGTTTGACCTCTTAGTTGTCGTTGTCTATAACAAACTCCTCTCCTTGAAGATCACCAAGACCAATTGAGCCACTTTCCATTATATTAGTTGTTTCCTCATAATCGCTTTCTTCATATTCCTTGTCCAAGATAATTTCAACAACTCCTTTGTTATTATTTAGGGCTAGGTCTAACGCTTCGTCTTCACTAAGCTCAACATAATCTAGGCTTCCCAAGGTTTCAATAAGCTTTTTATTCTAACTATTTTTGCATTCATTACTATAATGTCCTACTTCTCCGCATGCCCAGCATTTGTAGTTATTTTTCCCTATAAGACAATAAGCTGTTTTTCTAAAAAATTTACATTTTTTAGGACTTGGTTTGTTATAATATTTTCTTTTATATTTCTGTCCTCTTTGCTTATTAAAGCTCTTTTTCTTATAAAATTTTCTTTTTCTTCTTCTTTTAGGTTCCTTTTTCCATTAGTGAGGCGAATCCCAACAAGTTAGGAATTGCTTCTTAATTTTCTTTTACCTTTGGAGATCAAGACATTGATCATTGACCCATTTTCTCAAATAAGAGATTCTCGATCCAAGGGTATTAATGACATCAGCATGTTTAAGCCACGCAATGTATTTTTCATTAATTATAGAATTTATCGGATATGGCAATTTGTCATAGAGCATACTAAGATTAGTTTCATTATGCCTAATTTTGTAATAATATTGTCTAAATTCAATAATATAATTTTTCAGATATCTCATATCCCATAATTCTACATTATTAATCTTTCTTTGCCATTCTCTTACCTTTTCTTCAGAATCGAGTTTAGCTCTGATAAACTCAGTTTCGATTCCCTCACATAGATTTTTGAACATAGCAGGTGGGGTTCCCATCATTCTTAATGTATTTTTACCATCTTCATTTAATGAATCATACCAGTCAACTACAGTGCTGGAAAACTATCTTTGATGTAATTAAGGAAATTTGTAGCAGTCCATGTAGTGCTTAGGTTTAACACACTATTCATGCAGCAGTCCATGTAGTGTTTAGGTTTAAAATACTATTCATGCCTTTTTTCCAATGTTAAAATATTTCTTCCCTATTGCGAGCTCCATCTATAATTAAAATATATCCGGTTTGGCTAATTGGGTAATGCCAATTTCTTTGAAGGTTGTAGTTTCCGTGGGGATGAACCCGTAGGAAAATTTAGTTGTACGCCTTGTTGGAACGTGCCTAGGTCTTATAAAATGTGTATTTCTTCTAGAAGGTTCACCGAATTCTTTAGGCTTAGGAACAACACTGCTAACCAGATTGGTTTCTATCTTACTTAAGTCGAGTTCTTCTTCAATTTCATTAATCTCATCTTCAACCGTCATTTTACCATATTTTTTTATCCAGTTTTCTTCTAATTTCTTTTAATGGTAATACATTTAGATCTTCTAGTTTAATAAGGTTCATCTGCTAATATATTTCTTCTTCTAATTGGACATTACTAGTCTCTTCATTTTCATCAGATAATACGTCATATTTTATCATTTCGCACTCATGGTCTCATTTAATTCTTCTAGATTTTGTTCTTTCTCGAATATACTCTGTAGTTATTTAAGAATATACTGCTTATATTCCATCTTTTTCTTCTTTCCTGCTTTTTTAGCTGATTTTTTACCTAATTTTTCTCCTACTCCTTTTTGGATTTTTATATCATGCAAAGGAAATGGATTTTTGTTTTTTAGATTTTTGAAAGGATATTTATACTAAAATGGAGTACTAATATAAGAAATAGCTTTTCCGCTATGCCTAACTTTGTTAACTAGAGAAATGTGAATTACAGATAATTGCTTCTTAAACTCCTTAATTTCAGCCTTAATTTTAATAAATTCTATTTTTAATTCTAAAACTATATCAATGATATAGTTTAATTGAGGTGCTACAGAAGAAATGTCTTCTGGTGAGTAAACAATGTGTGAATAATTCGGTCCAGGGCAAGCAGGTGATGATTCAAGCATTAATCACAGTTAATTAGCTTAATTAATCACTAATTAGCTTAATTAACTTAATTATTTTTAGTCATGTAACTCTGATACCAATTGAAAGAGGTCGTCAAATAGTACTTATAAGCAAAAAACCACGTGCACAAATTTTTATTTTTCAAAAGTAAGTTTTTAAGGATTTGAGTTGAAAGTGCAAATATAAGAAACTCAAGGTCCTGGTGCAATTTTAAAAAGATAAGTTTGGTTGACATTGGTCCCAAAAAATGTTTACCCAAAGTTGGATGGACTAGTAAATATTTATCAGAAAATGGGGATCTGGAAAATTATTTGCCCTATCCTTGATGGTTAAAAAAATAATTTTTTTCCTCATTTTCCTGCACCCGTGTTGCCAACGACATCGTGTCCATAGCAACATCATACTCCAACACTATTTGCGCATAGGCTACCCTGTTAAACATCCGCGTCACAAGTTCCTTAGATACATGACAACAAACCCCATGCTTCGCAGCTGCTGCCACAAATTTCTCTCCAACATGCCTCAAGCAGGTTATGAGCTCCAAACACCCTTGGGACATCATATAGAATGTCTGAGTGACAGTCTAACATGATCACTAGCTTTAATCCACCTAACACTCTGCTAGCATAGTCATAAGCCAAAACCACTCCTCTTTGCTCTCGGTGGGCATCAAAGCGTACACCACATCAAATAAGTGATCATCTGCATCGAACACAATGGCAACTAGCAAAGTCCCTATATACAAACCACTCAAATAGGCCCCATCTACAAACAAAGCTTTCGAACACCCTATTGTGAATTCATTCAGTGATGCCCCGTACCCTATAAACATTCACTTGAACCTAACATCTTCCAACTCACAAAATGCCCTCGAGTCCATATTTGCCCGAAGTATTGCAGAGCACAACCATAACGACAGCTTGTAGAGATCAACTTGTCTTCCTAGCTATAATATACGAACTTACTCCCTAACCCGCCACGCTTACATGTTCGTCACTTGCAAGCTAAATTCAAGTGTCAAGTCATTCATGATCTGAACAGATAAGTAGTCATCCAAAACTCGAACATTAAAGTCAATCAAGGAGCATAGCAACTTTGCTCTCATCCTGCATTCGCTCCACCAGTCCATCTGATATTGATCACCTACACTATGTGTGCTTCCCTTGAAAATCCCTCACAATCATCACATCCGTATTCTTCACTCTATTAACATATATGTAAAAGTCACCATCTTTGGCAACAAATATGACAACAATGCATTGTAAGCAATTACGTTCAAAATGTTACTCAAAGCGATGTACTATTACATACTTCCAGATGATATGACAAATTATCGACAGAAGCAAATATTTGACCAACTCCTTTAATCTTATTTTTCCACACCTTCATCCTTCAATGATACGCCTCTGCCTGTAACCTAAAGCGCAGCTACGTGACACCATCATCATCTGCCTCTCAACCACTATCCACATTTAACTCATCTGATTCCTCATCACAGCCCGGCATACCTCCCCCTGCCCCTTGCTAAATCCGATGCCGCTCCCATACCTCCTGTGTGCCCCTACATCATAATGACAGTTCTGCCAAGTGCTGTCTGCCCCAACATCATAGTGACAACCCTGCCAAGTACACATAACAACATGAAGAATTAATACCCATACTTCTGACCACATTTGCATAACATAACCAGATTACGTAATATGTTGTCAATAAAAACACAACAAGATTCTGAAGTTTACTAATGTATGTTGCTCCCACTTACTTCTCCGCAAATATAAACGAACTTCTCCGGTCGTCACCTCCACCCAAAGTTACATTTCCATCACCTGAGCATCCATGTACCCTCACCCCAAGGGAGCATGACACGTGGAACTCGACTGCTGCTATAGCATTAATACCCTCCACTGTTCTGGCACATGGATCTCCTTCCCCTACAACATACATATATGCATGATCACCGTTCCCTTTCATCAAGTTCACCACATCCTCATCAACTACAAACTGCAACAACACCCTTTGATCGTACTTTAAAAAATACCACAATTTCTATCCCCTACACCCTTCACCCATTGCCTCCCCCACCACCTTCCTAACTTTGTCAGAATGGATATTCTCCACAATCCACTTACAATGACTACTCCCTCCCTTGTACGCCATTACTCCATTAACTCCATCCTTCAAGGACCCCCTCTAGCAACATACAGAAGTAATTCCTTACTTTCAGATACTTTTCTCCTGCCAACTGTCACTTCCATATTCTGCAGTGGCAATTGTACTCCCCTCTTGATCACCTATTTATCATAACAACAACATAGAGACGCCTATAGAATCAACTTATGTTGTCAAGTTCATATGTAAGAAAGCACAAACTATCATTTTATAAATGCTTGACGTAAAACAATCAACATTTTATTCATTAAACCACTAGACTAACCATTTACTTACCTATCATTGCCTCTCACAAATAAGACAATGCCACACTATCATCCCCCACCCTCCGAACACACAAGGTGAACATCCTAAGCACACAATTTTGCTTAACACATTCTGACTACTACAACATCCCCACTTTTATAGCTTCACATCCAAGGATGTCAAGCTCTGGATAGCCACATACAACATTATATCATCACAACCAGCATTATCACATAACCCACCCCTTCACTACAATCCTCGGATAACCCTTTTTAAGACCTCACTTTTCCATCAACCAATTGAACTACAAACTAACCAACCTTATTTCATGCAAAATATAAATATTTCACCATTTTGCAACACCCATTTCTAAAAGGAAAGCTCAACATTTACCTTTTAAAGGGATTCAAATCTCCAACAACATTAAAGCCTCACTCAATTACCTAAGCTTATTTCCATATATACCAAGGTCATTACAATTTAGTCCATTTTCTCAAATTCTTTAAATTAATGCGAAAATTACTTGAACTAAAGCACATATGTTGCACTCCATGGATGATCTAACCAAGGGTTCACCTAAGTCCTTCAATGTCGCCCAATCTTCACCCTCCATTGCCACCTACACACAAACCACCTCCATCCGGCACACCAACCTTGAAGCCCACCGCTTCACTGTCAGTGACACCTTAGGCTCTAGGACTACAACACCCAAACTCCAAACTCCAGCTAACAGATATCGAAAGACAGCGATGGGAGTAATGCCAGCTTCTCGGGGGAGCTATACCTCCTCATCCTTGGTCCCCAACTCTCCAGTAAGCACCCCCCCATTTTTCTTCCCTTATTCCTTCCAAAACCATTCCCTATTAAGGGCCAATTGGGCAGCACAATAAAACTTCATTTTTCTTGACTTCGTGGGATCCCCACAAAATAACACCTGAATGTCCTGAAAATCCTTGTGGTTGCTATAAATTAGCCCAACACTTTATGGGCATTTTTCCTTTTTTGAAGTTGTCAATTTAAGTTGCGTGTGATGTCATTTTATGAGAATAAACTTGGCAAAGAAATAGTACTATTGTTTAATTTGTGAAATGATACGACTGTTATATAGAGTTTCTCTAAAAAATTCTATGTAGTGAATAACCATTATTGTCAAGAAAGAATAATCAAAGAAAAATAAAAAGTAAAGATATAATATTTGGGTTAAGCAGGCAAGTTTGGGTTCAGATCGGGTTTGACCTGCTAATTTTTGAATCTATTTCGAGTTTGGTCGAGAAAATCGTGTTCAAAATCCAAAATTTTTGGGCGGATTCAGATCAGGTCAATTTTTTCCACATTTACTATATGAAACATCTGTTGTTTCTTCATCCATGATAATCTTAGCACAATCTATATTCATAAAAGTTAGATTATAACAAAAGACCATTACTATGATCTTTGTTTGATGATTCAAGCTCAAAATGTCATAAAGCAAATTCTATCAAATTACAATTATGCACAAGAAACTTGTGATTAAAATGCTGGAAATATCTTCTATTGATATTTTAGAAAGATTCATCCTCATCGTCCTTCATGATCCATGATCTATATCATTCATCTTAATTTGTGATGATCACAATTCTCCAATGCTAAATGGACTAAATATTGAATTCGATTCATGATATACATACACATTTAACGCTCTTCTTTGATCGATTCAATCATCACTACAAAAACGATGCTGATCTCCGACGGAAAAAGCGACGGCGCAGCTGCCCGTAGGAGAAAGTCAGACATTCCGACGGAAAAACCTACGGAATTTTCAATTTCCGACGGAAATTTTGACGGAGCATGTTTCCGTCGGAAAATCCGACGGAATTCTATCAGATTCTGTCGAAATCCGTAGGAAATTTCATCGAAATTTTCGTGCACGCGATTCAAAAAATTTTGGGATCGGGTTTTAAGAGTTTTGGAGGGATTTTGCAGCCATTTGTACCGTGAAGAGAGAGAGAGAGTGAACAAGGAAGAGAGAGGGAGCAAGGAAGAGAGAGAAGGAGGAGGTGTTTGTGGTTTCCAGTGGCCGGTGATCGGAAACATTTGGTATCGTTGCTTGTAATTTAACGGTAAGTTATTTATTTTGAGCTAATTTGCTCTTTGAAATTGAAATACTTAAGTTAATTGGGTTTTTATGGTGGTTAATTTATCAAGAATTGGTTTAAGAGTGTCGTCGCCGTTCCGCCGCCTGCCCAGCCGCCCGGCCGCTGCCGCCACCTGTGTCGCCGCTGCTGTCCCTGGTAATCTACTTTGATTTGTGGGTATTTAAAGATTAGTGGAATTAATGTTATATTTTAAAATTATATATATTAATTTGGTATGTGTTGTTAATTTTTGTAAAATTTAATTTTGAAGCATATTTGTGTAGTTTATTTAATTTAACTTTTTCGTAAAATATGGATATGAATTATGTTAATTTTTTATTTAATTTGTGAAGTGTATTTATTTGAATAAGTGGAATACAATATGATAAGTACATATATTTATAATAATTATATAATTATTATGAAATATTGAAGTATATTAAACATGTATAATGTGTTTTGTTTTAGTGAATAATTTAAATTTGCTAAGTATGCTTATTTTTTGTTTGATTTGTGCTATATATTAATATTTTGTAAGTATGTGAAGTGTATGGTTTTTTGAGGTATGTATAATTTTTTGTGTGATTTGTTTAGTATGTTAAGATTTTATATTTTATTTTTGTAATTTTGAGGTATGTTAAGTATATATTAATTTAAGTTTGCTCGTTATGTTAATAGTATTATATTTTATTATTTTTGTTTGGGTTTGTTTATTTGGATGAAGTGCGAAATAAATAATTTAATTTGTGTTTGATGTTTAATTACGTTTATTTTGACAAATAATATAGTTATGTTAAATTTATTTTTTTAGTATATATGTTTAATTACATTATTGTATTTTAGATTTAGCACTTATTTTTTCAAGAAATTCAAAAATATAAAATATGAACTAAATATGAATATAAGTTTTTTTATTTGTGTCATTATTAAGTATATAATTTATACTAAATAATTAAAGCTTTAACTTAATTTATAATGTATCTTGATTTGGATAAATGAAATAGTTGTAGGTAGGTAAGTATATATAATATATGTTCAATTTTAGTGAACAGTTTAAGTATGTTAACTATATTTATTTTTTATTCAATTTGTTGTTTATTTTAATTATTGGTAAGTATGTGAAGAATATTTTTGTTTGAGGTATGGTTAATTTTTTGTTTGATATATATGTGTAATATATATACATTATTGTATGTGTAATATATATATATATACATACACACACACACACACACACATATATATATATACACACACACACACACACACATATGTATATATATATGTTTAGTTATGTTGTTAAATTTATTTTTCGTAATATATATATATATATGTTGTATGTGATGATCGTGTAAGCTTTTTATTTATTTTTTTGAGGAGCAAAAATTTTTTAAAAGCGAAAATTTTTTTTTTCCAGATTGGAGAGGATTCCGACGGAATTTCCGATGGAAAATTCTGTCGGAATCCTCCCCCCTCTGAAAATTGCCTGCGCCTTAGCTTCCTGTCCCATGGATTTTCCGACGGGTAATTCCATCGGAAATACCGTCAGACTCCGTTGGAGCCCGTCGGACAATTTTCTGCGACGAGATGATTCCCGATGGGGTATTTCACGTCTTATTTTTCGTCGGAAAGCTCATATTCTGTCAGAAAAATTGACTTTTTTTGTTGTTAATTCCGTCGCAAATCAGAGGTATTTTTGTACATGGGCCTATTCTTTTCTCAGCTTTTGCACCTACTACCTACTCCAGCCTGCTCAAACCTACTTACTGCCAGTCAAACCTGCTCTAACATGCTTCAACTCACTCCAAACTATTCCAGCCCACTCTAATCTGCTCCAAACTGCTCAAAACGAGAAAAAAGGCAATGAATGTAGAGATGCAATAGATGATATGATTTCAATATCGAGAAACAACCATTAAAATATATGTTATTTTTTGTTATAAAGAAAGACCTATGGTTATCATAGACTAACGTTTTCTAATGTATTATTTTCGTATATGCACTAATATAAAGTATTCAACATAAATTATCATCAATAATCATAAGATTAGAAGAATTGCAATAAAAAAACACTCCAACCTCCTCTAACCTAGTCCTACCTAGTCTAATCTAGTCTGACATACTAACTGCTAGCCAAACCTACTCCAAATTACTCCAATCTGCTAACGGATTTTTCAAAAATTTGAAAATGAACAGGCCCCAAGTCTTATTAAATATTGATCCAAACTCTGAGTGCTTGAAAAAAAAAAACGCCACTAAAAATTTTTAAAAAATAAAAAATGCCACTCAAACTATTATTGTCTAGTAATTGCCACTAATTTAAGAGGCAAAATTAAAAATGCCAATGTGTCGTGTTTTTATTGGCTATAGGAGGTTTTATTTTAGTTTTGATTTAAATTTGTGGTTGTTAATTGAAAAATAAAAACAAAAAATCAAAAATTGAGAAGGGGTTAACTAACCCCCATTCTCAATACAATTCCCTCCATTTGAGTTTGTTCTTCCCTAAATTGCAGAAACGAGGGTTTGCTGTGGAAACCTAGAGGAGACCAATTGAGTGCGAATCTGCCCAAATCCATACAAATTGAGTAGAGAAGCTGAAAACCCTCACCAATTCGACCCTCAAGAACCCCGTAAGGAGATTTGCCAGGTGAAAAATGTTTAGAATTGCTGGAAGCTATGACCACTTTGAATGGATTGATGATGCTTTGTGTGACGGGGTAAGGTATGTGGTGGTTGGATTAATGGTGAAAAGTACGACTCTTGGTAATGAAATAGACAAGTTGCAGAAGCTTAGGGAAGAAAGGAAAGCTGAGAAAGAAAGTGTCAGGTTTTGAAGGAGAAAAACAAGAGGTTGAAGCTAAAGTTGAATGGCTATCATGTAAGGGAGAGACTAATAATGCAGGCAGTAGTTGTATTGGTAGTTGTTGCTACTGCATTGAAGAGGGGTGCGAGGCGAAGTTGTTCGAGCTGAAACTAGGTTTGGTTATTGAAGTTTTAGGTGTGAGTTGTATGTGAAAATAAGCTAGGTTGTGGTAGTTATAGTGGTAATCTTTATTTTCTCTGAAAAAGAATGTATTGTAATGAAAGTTGAAGGAAATGAATGTATGGAATTGGTGAACTCTGTTCTGCTATTGTTGATATATGTATAGTTTGTTTCATGTAGTTATTATTGATGTAGTTTACGCTAAGAAAACATGAAAG
The DNA here is from genome assembly GCA_029747015.1 of Carnegiea gigantea. Classification (NCBI taxonomy): domain Eukaryota; kingdom Viridiplantae; phylum Streptophyta; class Magnoliopsida; order Caryophyllales; family Cactaceae; genus Carnegiea; species Carnegiea gigantea. The sequence goes on along the minus strand of JAKOGI010000393.1, from coordinate 320,159 downwards.
TAGCAAACACTACAAGAAGCTGAAAACCCAAACTGAAATTGGCCATTGCAATTGAAAGGGAATATGTAATAGGCATATCAGTTGTTCATATTTCTTAAGTAGCAAAAGAACAGAGTGTGGTTTGTTTTAATCCTAACCCATATGTGCACTTACACATAGTGCATGTCCAAAATGTATAAAAGACATATTAGCCCATTTTTACATCAATGCTTACTTGTGTGCACTAATACATCATTAACTAAGCTATTCAGCAATAGCTAGTTGGACAAAACAAAAAGGAGACATGAGCATTCCTAAACAACCAAGCCTAATCATTGATCTAAGGCCACATAGGTCTTCTTTGGAAATAACACTATCCTCATTCTCCTTGACCTTCTTAGTTGTTACCTCTATGATGAAGTAGTAGGCTTAGGTTATCTTTGTGCAGTAGGTGCTAATGATGGTGTAATAGATCCTAATGATTGTGCAGTCTTAGATGTCCTTGAGGCAGACTTAGGCAATTTGACCTTGACTTTAAACCTTTTAGAATCACTCTGTGCTAATGATGGTGGCTGCTTGGGGGGGCTGCTTGTCCTTAACAACAAGTGCTGATAATGGTGCACTAGGTGCTGATGATGGTGGCTATGTCTGAGGTAGTGAAGGTGGTTGTGTGTCTGAGGTGGTGATGGTGGCAGTATCAGCAGCAGGTGGTGATTGACTTTGTGATAGAGGATGTTGGCTTGTAAAGTAATGACCTCAACCTACATATCATTAAAAAAAATGTTAGAAGAGGGTTTATAATCCAAACAATACAACACATAAATGAATGATTAACTTGGGGCATATTTGAGGAGCATGTTTGATTAGTTGGCTGAGTAGATGTGTTCCTCCTGCTGACTACCTTCTGTTTAGCCTTTCTTATCTACAAAATAAAAGCACAATGTCAAAATTAATAGTCACAAGTAAGTAATTAATCATGAAAGTAGCAAAGACCGCCAAATATCTTCTTATTTACCTTAAGCTTGGATGGCGTTTGGGTGCATGTGGTTTTGTTATGCCCTTTCCCACCACAATTTGAACAGTGCATCTTGACACCATCCTTTCTAACCTTCCCATATGTGGAGTCTTCGGTGTTCTCCCTTGCTTCAGGCCTCCTCTTAAACTTGCACGTGGTTTTCTTCTCAAGCTTGAAGTATGGAGTTGTGATCACTTCACTAGAGCTAGTTTCTCACATATCATCCCATTGATAGACCTCAAAGTATGGGACTAGGTTATCTTAACATAGTCAATGGAGTAGCAATCACGGACAAAAGTCATAGGATTTAACCTTTCTTCCCTCGTAACAGCAATAGCATGGGACAAGGGAGACCACTAAACTCCTGTGACTTCCTTGAGCAAGTCTTCTTAGCTAACCTCACAATGAATGCATATGTGCCATGTGTGACACTATAATACCCACCCCCAGCCCTACTTGCCTCCCAAAATTCGGCATTCTCTGTCCTTTTCTTCAATTTCTTTAGAATCCTAGGTGCAATTGGCTGCTCTAAAGATGCTGCCCATTGTTTTTTTTTTTTTAAGCATCTCTTTTCATAACTTGTTTGAATATTTTCTTGAGCATTGAAACAATAGGTATGTATCTAGCATCCATAATGAAGGCATTAAAAATCTCAGCCATATTATTATCCACTAAGTCACATTTTGGATGTGGCTTAAAGTACATCCTACAGAAATGTTGCACCCCTTTTTTCTCCAAGAACTTCTAAGCAGTTATATCTGCATCTTGCATTTCCTTAGCATGTTTCTCAAATGTACTTCATTAGTGGATTTTATAATTTTGAGAATATATCCCTATATTGCACCCTTTTCCATTGATTCCTTAAGCCTTGTTCTTTTCGTTGGAAAATTGCAGGTGTGGGATGAGTGAGAGTGGAAAAGGGGGGAAGGAATAGGTAGGAGTGGTGTTTTTTTTTTAAGTGTGGGAAAGAGGAAAAGGAATGGGAAGAAATGAAAATGAGTGGAAAGGAGTTGACTGAAGTAGGAGAGTTGATATAAGTTACGTATTTTGCTTTTTTAATGTAAAATTTTATTTGTGATAGTAATTACCGATGATAAAAAAAATTTTTAAACTAAAAAAAATATTTTTCTGTCTTGAGTCAAGTACAAAATATTGTTTCGTGATCGTTGTTAGCCACAAAAAAAATTATAATTTTCATCATTTGCAAAACAAATTATGGATATTTTTTTTTCATATATTAACTAAATATGAACAATGAAAAATATACACATATATTCAGGCCTTGTTCTTTTCATTGGTAAATTCAAATTTACCAACCTCAATCAACTTCAACCCACTTCACGAACTTCAATAAAAAAAATATCAACTTCAACCCACTTCAACCAACTTCAATAAAAAAAAAAAAAAAAACACACTTTAACCTACTTCAATCCATGTCAACAAATCACTTCAACCTACTTTAACCCACTTCTATCAATCTCAATCAACTTCACCCATTTACCAACTTATATTTCCCAATAAAAAGAATAGACCCTCAGTACATAAAAAACAATCATCTGCAATTTGTGTGAAGAACTTCCAATGTTTTATTGCTAATGCACACGGAAATTAAAATACACGTACGATACATCTGCACTTCCTGTTGCGAATTACAAACAATGCCAAAAAAAATTTACACATTCCTTCACTGTGCTGGAAAAAAATATGCAAATTTGGGCCCAAATTATGATGAACGAAAAATAAATTTGTTACGCATATAGCAACAACTATCTACGCTTTGGTGACCTATAACAAATATTTCTTATCCAACGGAAAAACCAAAAAAAAAAAAAACATATCTTTCATGTACAGAATCAAACCCAAAATTTCTACCAATTACAAAAAACTAACATTTGCTTAACAAAATAGAAAAAAATTATTATTTCTTTAATATATATAACAAAAATTACGTCATCTATAATTTCCAGCACAACTAACAATATTTTCATAACATCCGAAAAATAAATAAAACTTTTCATAATTGTTATCAGACTATTTGTATACAAAATTACATAAATTATAAAAGTTTTCAAAATATAAAAAATAATAGTCATATGTAGGAGTTAGAATGAGTGAGTGAAAGTAGGTGAGAGTGGGAATGAGTGGTATTTTTTTAAGGTGTGGGAAGGTGTGGGAAAGGGGGGAAGGAGTGGGTGGGAGTTGGGTTGGGTCCATTAAAATACGAAAAGAACAGGGCCTAAGTTGGCATATACATGCCTTGTAGACATTCTGTGCTCAACAGCAAGTAACAACCTCATAATGTAGTTAACCAACCCCTGTAAATGCATAAATGAATGTTTAATTTACAATACAGAGTGCTTGAAGAATTTAAATTAACATAAACATTAAAGATAACAATGGTAGAATTCTTATCTTCTGTTGGTCAAAGATAGTAGTCCAACCATGTCCCTTACCCATCTCCAAGTCTTCTTGAAAATGTTTCAAGAACCATCCCCAAGTCTCTTTCTTCTCAATCTGTGCAACACTCCACGCCATAGGGTACATCTAGTCATTAGCATCTCTCCCAATTGCACAAAATAACTGACCATCCTATGGACCCTTCAAGAAGCATGCATCTAATGATAGTACCCTTCTACAACCCTCTAAAAACCGTTTCTTTAATGATCCTGGGCATATATAGAGAAATCTAAGTATGCATTGCCTCTGTCGATCTTTCTCTGTCTTCACCTTCACTGTTGAGCCTGAATTTTGCTTATACACCTCCCAAATATAATCCTTGATATGCCCAAACTAGCCCCATAATCACCTATGATAGAGTCCAAGGCTTTTCTCCTAGCCCTCCTGCACATACAAAGTGTGACATTGTAGTTATATTTCTCCTTGACAATACTTTTAAGGTCCACTGCTCTTAATGCTAGCTGCAATTTAAATGTCTTCCTGTAACTGTTAGCCAACCAATCACACGGCATATGTCTCTTCCCAAGCTCAAAGCTAAAAGGGATACATGTGTAAGGTACATCCATTGTCCTCATTTGAAAAGATTCCTCATTAGTCATCTTTGATACCCACAACTTCCATTTACATCCCTCGCCCAAGCAAAAAAATTGTAACCTACTCTTATCACTCTTCTTTATCTTCAAATGGTACCCTCTAATCATTCTATAGTTCTCAATTGCTTCCTTCAGTTGCTTCTTGTCCCTAAATGTCATCCCAACTTTTAGATCACTTGAGGATGTGCTGTGGTGCCTTAGGTACTTTACACTCCTTTTGCTTTTCTCATAGTTCTTCTTCTCATTATTATCATCTTCATGCTCACTATTTGGCTATGAGGGTTGTTTGACTCTTGGTAGATATCCTTATCTCCTCCATCTTCACATGTGTCCTATTTCTCAGAATTCAAAACATCCTTCTCACCTTCAACTACCTTTTTGAGCTTTCTTTTTTCGTCCTTGTCCTTTCGTAATCATCATTATCATCATCATCACCATCATCAAAGCTGAAAACATCATCCCCTTTTGACCATAGATCATTATTAGATTCATCATCATCATCTTCAAACTCATTCCCCTCCTTATTCCCTCCCCCTTCTTCAGCCTTGTCATTATCTATGTGTTCAACGTATACACAAACATACTCAAGCTTTGTCAACAATCTTATCAGCTTTCTTACCTTTATGTTACTCTCAATTGCCACCAAGCTATCCTCAAAGGGCAAGTTTGGCTTACAGAAGTAAACAGTTTGTATCATATCCTTTGCATACCCTAATTTTGACACAATCTCCTTTATATTATCCACACTCGAGGTCAACATCTACCTCACTACACTCATACTCAGTATACATTAGATTAGGCAGCCTTTGAAATTCCTGACCATGAAATATGTGCAATTTACCAAAACCAGATGATGCCATTCTGCGTATTTAACAAAACAAATATACAAAATTAAACAAAATCATGAACTTGCATCATATTTCTATACTACCAGAGCATTAGGGTTTCCAAAAATGGGAATTTCAGTTTTCCATATAATTCACCTAGTAATTCAGGGCGTTTTACATAAATTTAGTGAGAACATGCTTCACATCACCCAAATTGACACAATCATCACATAAATTCCTCAATATGCATGCATTACAATTTTTATAACTACTATCGGAAAACCCTAATATTTACCTCGAATTTCACTTATCAATGCTTCAATCTGCTTCTTCTACGCGATTGATAGTACTTCCGTTCTTCTACCTCCAATGCGTCTCACAATTTCGATTTTATGGTTCCAGGATTTGAGAGAGAGTGAGTCTCTTTTAGAGTGATGAGAAGCAACAAAGAAAAGCTCTGCTTTGGAGGGAAGTGAAATAGACAAATGTCTTTTTCTTTAATTTCTCTTTTTTAAAAATTCCTCTAACGAAAACGTTACCAGTATCTAATAGTTTTATATTGTTTTACCCACTACAGTTAGTTTTAATGACAATTATTTAATTATTTTAACTGACTTAGTGTTCGTTGATGCATATTGATTACTCCGATGACATCTTTGAATTTTTTTAAAAGTTTAATGGCATTTTTATTGAAGCACTCTCCAGACTCCTCACACACCTCTCACGTGCAGCGTCATAAATCGTTTCTCTTGTTTCACCGTTAATTTTCCGCTTTCTTTTCTTTTTCTTTTTTTTGGGCGAAATTGAATATGGGTGCAGTTCAGCTCGGTCGTTGACGGATCACTGGTGGCAACGACGATTACTTGCTTTGGATGTGCCCAGCAGTAGCGGCAGCTGCACCATTTCATTCCCATCTTTCTGTTTCTCAATCGTCAATTTCAGCATTCACAACTTCTACTTGCCCTTTTCACTGTCATCCTGTTCCATCGATGAATCAAATGCCAAATTGACACGATTATCCTCTGCTTCTCAGGTAATCTTCGTTTCCTCTCGTCTTCAATTCATTAAATCTACTGGTCTCCTAATTTGGTTTCAAAATTCTTTTTGGGGGTAGAGATCCATTCCAAGCGAGATTAGAGTTGTCTTTAGAGACGGACAGATTTTGAATTTTCTCCAGATGAGCTAAATTAGTTAAGGTAGCTCATGGAACTGGATTCCGTTGAGAATCAAAACAAATTTGGGTTGATAATCGAAATAAGGGTGGAAATGGCAGCTTTAAAAGCTGAAATATATCGAGAATTGGTTGGTAGCTTTTCGTTCATCGCATTTTTCTGTCTTAGATTAGTGAAATTAGTTTATAATGTCAACGTCGATGGGTTTTTGGCCATAGGACAGTGGTTGTCCATGAGAATTTGTTGACCTGCCTTTTAATATGCTGTGCATGTTTATTCTTGTGATTATATAGGCCGACAATGAAGCGCTATGTTTACATTAATGATGATGAATCAATACAAGAGCTTTATTGTGACAACCGCATATCCAACAGGAAATATACTGTCTTCACCTTCCTGCCAAAGAACTTATGGGAACAGTTCAGGTGATGCACTAGGTTCTGTATTTTCTAGTGAGGATACTAGACTTTCATATTGTCAATGTAGTTGTTAATGAAACTCAGATACAAGTGACTTGTGGCATGTTGATGTTGTATATGTGGAGTTTATTTATGCATACTTTTGTTGTTGTTTAATTATGCTGCTTATTGCCACCAAATTTTGTAGTCATGCAATAGTAATTGCCCCCAAAACAATGTTTACTGCTTTTGGGGGGCGTACTTTTTTCCCCTTGTTTTACAAGCTGCTATTGTTTTACGCAATCTTGGTGGCCTATATTTTTGTTGCTCTTCTAATCATGATTTATGCGGGAGACTTGGTGGCCTATATTTGCTTGGATAGGCTTGTAAATTCCCAGTGGTTCTTTCTTTGTTGGGTTTTGTTGTCCATATGTGACTGCCTGATCAAGTGAATATATGTAGCTTCCTGCAGTCGCCTTATTTGATTTCCAATGTTAAATTTGATTTCCATTGTTATTTGAACTTCTCATTGATAACTCTACTTTGCTTACCAAATTTATGCTTGCATCAATCTTTAATCATCACTGACACACATCTATTAGTTATTTACCATATATTGAAGCTTTTCATTTCCCTCCCATGCTTATCGTTATTTGTCTGCATAAATTCAATCCATAACTGTGATTCTTCCTTTTCAGCCCATCTTGGATCCTTTCGGTATATTTTCTGACTTTTTTTTCCCTACCATCTGCAGCCGCTTCATGAACCAGTACTTTCTCCTGATTGCTTGCCTTCAATTATGGCCACTTATTACCCCTGTAAATCCTGCCAGCACTTGGGGCCCACTTATATTCATATTTGCTGTATCAGCTACAAAAGAAGCATGGGATGATTACAATCGCTATCTTTCTGACAAGAAAGCAAATGAGAAAGAAGCGTGGGTTGTGGGAGATGGAATTAAAAAGCATGTATGCTTTCCAGCCCTTTGTCTGTTCTGAGAATCGTTTTGTGCTTGGAGCTTAGCCAGTAAGAGCACAAGAGTTAACCTATGTCATGCTATGACTTATTTGCACCTAAAAGCATTGAATTGTTGATCTCTTCCTGGGTACCAAGTACCAACACCAAATATATGACAAGAATAATAATTGGGAAGCAAGTTTTAACTTCTTATGAAAGAAATGAAAGATTCCTGCTGCTAATACTGAACTCTATACTTAACAAAGCTTTTGGCCTTGAAACATGGCAGTGAAGGACAGTGAAACTCATGAAAAGAATGCCGTATTTCATTGAGTTATCATGAGTTTTAACATTCTTATTTCTCGTGCTTGAAGTTTCCATAATATCGAGACCGTGAGTGAAGTTTAAAAGTTAATCACAGTAAGGCAACAAATTCTGACCATTGGAAAGTGAGTGGCATTTTTCTCTATTGGACTTTGCTGTCACAATGTAATTATTGACAGTAAGCGTCTATGAAAGATTATGTCTTTACTGAACTTTAATGGATAGAGATATCAATTTGCCTGTGCTAGCTCTCCTCCCCTACCTTCCCTCCCCCCTCTTCCCCTATTGTTGCTGCAATAGCTACTTTTTGGCAGCCTCTTATCAGCAGCTTCCAGTAGTCAATTGTGACAAGTGGATAAGGTAACCAGTCCCACCATTAGATGTGAAAATCACACAGATTAGGGCAAGGAGGAGTGGAAATGTGACACCAGGGAAATTTTGGCCTTACTAGATATCCAAGTTGGGTAAATATCAATCTTTGCCTTAATTTACCCGTTTAGTTTACTACTCCTGCTGAAAGATTTATGTTATGACAGAAATGCTTGAGACAAGGATGGTTTGGGTCGTATTAGATCAAGAATGGCAGGCACAGTTGAATCGAGTCTCAGAAATGAAATGGGAATGATAAAAATGCAGAATGACATGAGTGATGGTCTTTTCCTGGATTGCCTTTTTGGCTGCCAACTTTCCTTTAGTGTCAGTTCATAATTCATCCGTGGATTCTGATGAGAGGACCGCTTATTTGGTGGTTTCTATTTGTTAGTTTCAGTGACATTTAATTTAAAGCATTTGTATTTAAAATGCTGTTCGTAACTGTGTGCTGTTAGTGAATTCCTGTCTGAAAATTTGGATATATGTGAACAAGCGACTTTGTTGGGTACATCAATGTTATGTATGACAAAATCAACATCATGCATATCATGCAACTATTCTTGTTGTAACTGAGCCCACAAATGTGTTACAGTTATTTGGTCAAGTGTATGTGGTCTGATCTCACTTGTGCTGGTGATGGTGTCTTCTTTCAGATTCAAGCACAAGATATCCGTGTGGGCAATATCGTGTGGCTTCGTGAGAATGATGAAATTCCATGTGATCTTGTCCTCCTTGGTACTTCTGATCCACAAGGGGTCTGTTATGTTGAGGTAATTTGGCAATCCAATATGTACTCTCAATTTTATGTCTCTTCTAATGGAATTAAGGAAATGCTGTCCTTGCTTTGCTTGTAACTCAATTGTGCCCTGGTCTTTCAAACCAATGTCTATTGAGTACGCTGAATTCAGATTATCTACACGGTGTGCTGTATTTAGGAAGAGCCATTTTTTACAAATCATGACTCTTGCATGGAGCTTATTCTTATAGATGACAATGGGTTTTCTAGAAGTTGGGAATAATCAGACGACAATCTGTCAATTGTGTTGCCAATAGAGTTGCAATGATGGATCATTGATCAAAGTTTGACGAACTTCTCTGTTTGTGATAGGGAAACTTGCATGCTAAGCAAGCAATGCTCTGTTATATGTCAAAGGCTTATATGCTTTCCATATCATGTTTCACTGGCCTTCTTCTCTGATCCAACGATTGTAGATGGACATGTTGAATAGGTGAATTACTTAAAAATATGACGCAGGTTCTGTTTATAGAATATAACTCAGGAGCAATGAGACTGAGGGGTGAGGGATGATGGATCAGTGTCCATGCACAGGTACCTGCTTCAAGGCGGCTTAGGACTTCTTAGAAAGGGGGGGTGCAGGACTTAGTGAATTGATGAATTATTTACAAAGATGACAGAGGTTCTGTTTAGAGGGATATAACTCAGGAAGGGCAATGAGACTGTGGGGTGAGGGATGATAGATCAATGTTCATGTTACAGCTGTCAAACAGGTTAGGTCGGGTTGAGTTTGTGTCCGTGTCGAACTTAAACAGGTTGAAAAATCCTCGATCTGAACCTAACCTGTTTATTAAATGGGTTGAAAACTTTGACCTGTATTCGTTTATTTTTTTTAATGTTTGACCTGAATTTACCCATTAACTCGTTTAATATAAACGGATAAGGTTCAGACTGTCCGGTTGCCTCTTTACCCGCTTAATATTTAACTAAAATATGATTATCGAGCACTATAAATCAATCTTTTGAGTTCAATATATCATCATAATACAACCATTGTCCCTGATCTACAAGAACAACATTCCCAAAAGAAAGATCGATTTCATTAAACTCTACGTTATCACAATTTTCCCCAAAAAAATACATGTTAAAATTGGTTAAACGGGTCAACCTATTTAACCCATTTAATTAAACGGGTTAAACAGGTATTTTTTCGTGTCAGAATTCTCAACTTGTACCTAACCCAATTAATTAAATGGGTTAAACGTGTCAACCCATTTAATTAAACGGGTTGAAAATCTCTGCCCAAATCCACTTAATTTCATGTTTGGTTCGTGTAGGTAATCGTGTCGGGTCAACTTTTGACAACCGTAGTTGATGTATTGGTACCGGTTTCAAGGAGGCTTATCGCTTCTTAGAAAGTGGAAAATACAGGATTTTGTGAATCGTAGGCAGATGAAAGAGGAAATGGTGATGGACCTGCATGAAAAGAGCATCCTCCCCCCTCTCATTTTCTTGCCCTTCCATGTAACTGATGAACTCCACAGTGGTGGCATTGACATTCGTTTAGTGATTGTCAGTGTAATTAGCAATGTCTGTATTTATTTTATTGGGCGATATTAATTTGGTTTGACTAGAATACAAGATCATGCAAAGCTCTATCAGCCCCTCAAAAGTGTCTAGATAATGAAGGGACTTGTTAAGGAGCCTTGAGGCCTTCTTGGAATGCTAGCTTGTACATCTTGAGAGTAGAGTTCATTGCAGTACATGTGATGAGCTCTCTCCTACTGTCACACACTCCATCACCAAATAGATGCTGTTCTTTCCGTTTTTGGCCATCATTTTTCTTGGTCGAATTTTCTAGATAGCAAATTCTGCATTTGGCTTCCTCATCCGGATCTTCTTGGAACACTTCACTCAAAGGTCATGCTGTTCAGATTTTAAGATTACCACAGAAGGCACACTTATTTATTTGGCTATTCAATATTTAATTGACATCTCTGTCAATATGCATCCAATCATCGTGGATTTTCTTTTTAGTGTTTCTGTTCCATTGAGGCCAATTCCATGTTGAGATCCCTTTTTGACTTGCACTTAGGCTTGCGCTTATTGGAAAGAAGAGAAAAATAAGAGAGAGAATCAACTGGTAGAGACATTACTTTTGCTTGGTAGTTTGGTTCAGCAAAGAAAGGGAGAGCCTACTGGGCTCAATTCAAAGAGTCAAATCCACATCCTTGAGGGTGGTATGCAGGTACAAGTAGTTCAAAGTGGGAAGAAACGTAATCAAATTTGAACTTGGACATCAAATTCGGAAGGGATCATTCTTTTTTTCTTTCTATCCCTTAGAACTGCAAACCAAATGCCTTCTTGGACTACTTGATTGATATCTCATTACAATGCTTCTGTGCCTATGTATTTTGACTGCACTTCTATTTGCATTTTTCTGAGTTCATCATTTATTCATTTTTACAACAATGTTTCTGGATGGTCCCACACTGCCAAGCATCCTTTACAACTCCAGATTTCCACTATTCCTTTATGTCCAAACACATTAGTCTCTAAGTCATCTCCATAAAGTAAGAATGAAACAGTAAATTCAGAATAAAACTGGAACTGAGTGTGAATTTTAATAACCCTGCGACAGTTACTTTGTTGGCTTTTTCCACCATTCCCTTATGTCCAAACATGTCAGTCTCTAAGTTATCTCCATGAAGTAAGAATGAAACAATAAATTCAAGAGAAAGCTGGGACTGAGTATGAATTTTAATAACACTGCAATAGTTACCTTGTTGGCTTTGGCCACTGAATATTGCTACCTAAGGATACTTCGTCAGATGGCTGGTTGACAATTTCTCTGCTTGAAGCACAACAATTTCTTCTTATTTTATTTAGAAAAGGGTAGATGGGCTCTTTTTATTTTATTTAGAAAAGGCTAGATGGGCTCCCCCATTTCGGTCCTTGTCTTAGGCTCAAGTGAGAGAGCTGGCAGTCTGGGGTGAGAGAGTATATCTGACATGAACCAAGCCGCAGAGACTCTAAGAGGAATTTGTACACCCCTGGAATTGGACCTAACTGGTTGGTCAGGTGAGCTTTACGCTGCTAGATTATCCATTATAAAACTAAAACACAGCTGCAAAACTTTGTGGTTTAGACCCCATTTGCATTCATGTCTAGGGAAGCAGCCAACTATGAAAATTTGTAGGTTTCTAATTGAGAAAATTAGTTTCTCTTGTTCTTATTCCTGCTTTGGGAGAAAATAATGATGTTCGTTGTATGAGTTACGAATATCCTATCAAGTAGGTGAGTATGGACAGAACTTGGAATCTTCCTTCTAGAGTTAATTTTGTTTTCTATTTTGTGAATAACATCTTGTTTCTGGCTTCTGTATTCAAATTTTTAGTTGGATTTTTGTTCTTTTCCTTGTTAGCATGAACATGTGAGAACTATGATATATCTTATGTACAATCAAGTAAAAAAATTATCATCAAAAGACCAGGGAATTTCAGCCATAGCATTGTGTTTAGTCTGGCACCCTGACAACTATATACTGCAGACTGCTGCATTGGACGGTGAAACAGATCTGAAGACCAGAGTCATTCCATCTGCATGCATGGGCATAAACTCTGAGCTGCTGCACAAAATAAAGGCAAGATCTCTTTTCTGTTTTCTACATCTACATTGTGCTTTCCTTCTTTCCAAGGATTCAAAATGCGGTTTCGGTCGCGATTTCGGTTTCGGTAGCGGTACGGCAAAATCGCTCTACTACGGCAATCGCGTTCCATATTGCGGCTATCGCGGCATGGAAACGCGGTTCACCAAACTCCAAAACCTTTCCAATGCGGCCGTTTTGTTGCGGTTCGGCCACATTTTGAATCCATGCTTCTTTCTTTATTTTTACTTTTAAGAGAGTGCTTAGGTCTTCACAAGGGTGTTTCTTATCCTACTATTGGCAGGGGGTTATTGAGTGTCCTAATCCAGATAAGGACATCACAAGAGTTGATGCAAATCTGAGGTTGTTTCCTCCTTTCCTTGACAATGATGTGTGCCCTCTAACCATTAAAAACACACTTCTTCAGTCATGCTACCTGAGGAACACAGAATGGGCCTGTGGAGTAGCAGTCTATACAGGTTAGTTATTTGTTCGATTTTGCAAATTGTTCTGCTAAGAGTTCCTAAGTGCTAGCATTTCTAGTATCTTGCTGTCCTGTATAGAAATTCTGTTTTTGCAACGAGCAATCCCTGTGTCTTCGATGCAGTGTACTTAAGGGATGTAATAATCTAAAAAGTGGTTGGATAGTGTGGGCCACCCTTTTGCATCACCTGTAAAATGCTCTTGCCAAAACCATATAAACTAAGATTCTCTCAGGTGATATTTTATAACTATTGCATAGCATATGTTTTATGTATGCATGTGGATACATTAATACATCTTTATGTACATACTCCTTTACATCCCAAAATGGTAGTCTGTTGTAGAACTAATCCTTCGGAACCCTAAAAAAATAAAAGTAAAACTAGTCCTGAAAAAAATAGTTCATCTTAGAACTAAGAGCTAACTTTTTGTGAGACATAGATTAGGTTATTGGTTGTAATATGGACCATCATTGTAGGCTACGAAGCGCGGACGTTTCTGATGGGTGCCCTGTCTCGTGTCAAACATGTGTCAGACACCGACAGAACACTGACATTTCTTGGATATGTATCTGACATGTCAAAAATTGAAAATGTTTATAAATTAAAAAAATGTGTAGCACACACGTGGACACAGGGTCAACCGTGTCAGACACAAGTCAACTATTCTTTTGTTAAATTATTTTCATATACCAAATTATACAATTAGTATGACTCTATTGTCATTGAATATGCTTTGCTTTGTTATCACATCTTGAACACTTAACTATCACTATAATCTTAGTTTAAGGAGTACATTTTTCAGTTTCAGTTGTAAGAGTGCTTTGTATGTTTTACCGTTGGACTTTCAAGATTGTATTTCACTTCTGTTACATTAAAAAAAAAGCTAAAGAAAATTTACTTTGTGAAATTGATAGTTTTAAATTTACTTATATCTATTTTAAAGTTGTGTCCACACCGTGGCAGTGTCCTAATTTTTTGAAAATTTGTGTGTCCTACGTCCATATGTCGTATCCATAGCCCAGTGTCAGTGTATGTGCATCATAGATTTTGGGACAGGAGTATGTAATTATGCATGCACGGATGCATGTGTGCACACACGCGCACACGCCAATCTCTGTTTGATGAATGCCTCTCAGTTTGATCTAGAACAAGATGGAAGATTTCCAAGTTCCTTCATTTGCTGCATCCCCCTCTCCTCATCTCGTGGTATAGATTTTAGTGTCATTGAGACATGCACTATCTATAATATAGGACTGGCAAGTCTAAGCTGTAGAATGTCAAGTGGATGTTAAAGCTCCGACTGTCAGTCTAGAGGAGGCAGTGACTATGTGTGATCCAAGCCTTAGGAATCCCTTGGCACTGGGATAGTAGGCAGGTTGTGGGTCACTCTTGAAGACAAGCTGAGAACCACCACAAACGAAATGCCTGGCCATGAGACACTACAAGCGGGATCATGTTAGTTAGAACAACTGAAGGGGAGAGGAAAAGAATTTTGAGGCCGAGCTCTTCCTTTTAGTGAGTTTTGTCGGAGCCACTGAAGTGTTCAAATTTAACGACAGCTTCTGGCAGCTCTGATCAGAAGACCTATTCCACATGAATGAGCTCTCTACTGCTGTCTTAAGAGCTTCTGTCTTCCCAAGTTCATCAAATTCAATGTTTCTTCATTAGCATTAATGCAAGCTGCTAACTCATCCTTCTTGTAAATTCTCAAGGGACAAATAGCGACATCCGACCCTCTTTGTAGAAGCTGAAAAGATCATCCTTCTTTATTAATGTGGTCTGACCTCATTATTTTCGAGTCCTTGCTAGAAATGTCTAATTAAGGATTGAAGTGGCTGTCATTTGATGATTATTTGATGGAAACTCACCCATGGGTCGGGAAACAATTGACAAGACATAAAAGTAGTTGGTTTTTTTTTTTTCCCTCGCTCACTATTTTCTCTTCCAGGCAATGAGACAAAGCTTGGGATGAGCCGAGGAATACCAGAGCCAAAATTAACTGCTGTTGACGCAATGATTGACAAGTTGACTGGAGCAATATTTGTTTTCCAGATCGTAGTTGTCACTGTTCTTGGCATAGCTGGAAATGTCTGGAAGGATACAGAAGCTAGAAAGGTTTGCTTTTGCTTGTGCATTTGTGTTCCTATCTTAGTTCTATGTTCTTGCAAACAGATCACATGGTTATGAACACATGTTTGGAACAATTTGGAGTCATGATCCTGACCGATTTGTTTGCAAGTTAAATGTGTGATAGTGTGTCCTGCCCAAACATGCAGTAATTTGAGAAAGCATTTTGGCTTTCTGGTGAAATGAAATTATTCTATGCTTGGAGCCTCAGCAATTGGACTAGATATTTCTTCTTCATCTTATTTTGCCTTTGGTTCTTCACGTGGGGTTAAGAAATGGTTTATGGAAAGCCTTGAAGCTTATAGTTTGAGCAATAAGACTTAAGGGGGCTGTTTTTTCCCCACTTATCCAAAAAAAAGAGGCTGTTTTTTGTTCTTTTTTTGGGTTTCGTAAAGCTGGTGTGTTGTTGATAAGTTTTCTACGTACCCTGGAGTTTGACTCATTACTATTCTACAATAAAAGACACTGATGGTTGATAGGACGATAAAAGAGGAGATTGAGATTAATGGGTTATATTGCTTATCCTTGGTCTGGTAAAAAGGAGCTCAGCCTATCCTTAAAAAAAAAAAGGGTCTGGTGATAAGTTGAACTTTCTTTTTATGTTCTTTTGCACTGTTTCTGCGTCGAGATCTTCTGTCTAGGCGAAATGTGAATTCTGTCAAACTAGTAGGATTTGAATTAGGTATACTAAATTACTAATATGCAATGAAATTGTGCCTCCAAATCCTGGTTAAATTTCCATTCTAGTGGTTGAACTTTTAAGTCCATTACGATCTTACTGGTGCTTCTCTCTCTCTCTCTCTCTCTCTATTGGGGGGGGGGGGCTGTGGGTTGGTAAAAAACCCCAACCTAGGGGCTGTCTCACGGGGACAAGCTAGACTGGGACATGAGAGAGGGGAGGGCATAGCTGCCTGGAGCGTGGTACGTTCCGGTACGGGGGACGGATTCGGGTACGTGATTCGCTACATAATGGAGAATCCGATACGTGAGAGTCATATTAGTACATTTAGTCATCCAATTCAAAACTTCACCTGTCGTCGACATTCATAAAATGATTTAATAATAAGGGTTCTCTCGCTTCCCCCCCCCCCAACGTAGGGCAACATTTCACATTAATCCTTATTTCTTTCTGTCTCACTCTCTTCTTCTCTTTTTGCAATGTGAAAAGCTTTCTCATTCATGGCAACCTCAAAATCCTTCCATTTTCTTCAAAATTCGGCCTATGAATCGCGAAAATATGTAATACCATTGTGGTAGAAGATGGGTTCGCTGAAGTTGCCATATTTGGGGAATTGGCACGCTAAAGTATCGTGTTTTGGTTCACGCGAATCAGTTCGCGGTACGCTGGGGGATTGAGAGAATCCGGTAACTATGGGGGAGGGGGATAACGGAGAGGCAAATTCTTCCGTGTGACCTGACACGTCCTTTTTGGAAGGCGGGCCTAGTCCCACTAGTCCTCCCCCTTTGGTGGTCACTGTTATATGTGGTGGTAGTCATAAAAAATTTTCCTGTTCTTGATTCTGCATATTTCAGTAGCATGGTTAGGCTTTTAGAGTCTGCAAACTTGATATGAAATTTTAGCAAACATTGCAACCTAAGAAGCACGGACATTCTCTCTGATTCATGTATCCTTGTCTGCGACCTGTTCAACACTGTTGGACACTGTAGCACTCTCAAACATGTGCCAACTACACTGATAGCAGTAATAAACTTTACTTTTTGAGAACTTTGTATAGTTGGAGTCAAGTTCTCGATCATGGTACCAATGAACTTTCTTGGACACTGTCAGTAATTTGGTTTTGTTTCCATTCAGACACAACATTGTACATAGCTAAAATAGAAGAAATTATAAACATAAAAGTAATCAAATGGATATTTTCGATCAATACATAATTATAGGGTGCACACACTTCCACAACTTGGTCATCTCTCAGTGCCACTGGGATCAAAATGTTCTTCAAGTACATGCTCGATGTGCCCAAGAAAGGTATACACTTGATCTCTTGTTGACTTCATTGTTTCCCTTTTGGCAGCAATGGTATGTTCAATATCCAGAGGAGGGGCCATGGTATGAGCTGCTGATAATCCCTCTACGGTTTGAGCTGCTGTGTTCCATAATGATACCCATTTCGATAAAGGTAAATGCTGTTTTTTCTTTCATGCTTATATCTTAAAAGCCAATAGGCCTTGTACTGTTAGGAGTAATTCTGTCAATTAAAGGGTATTTTTGCCATTTTACTTTACACAAAACTTCTCACAAGGAATAGTCAAATGAGGGCAAGATGGTAAATTTAAGAGCCAAGCAATCTAAATGAAACATAAGATCACTATTCATATGATAGTAAAATGGGAGCTTTTTTGTCAAACTATACATCCATGGAGGGTAATTTTGTCTTTGTGTTTGGGAGGAGATACTTCCTCTTGATCTTTTTTTAATAGTGTACTTCCTATTTTATTGAAAAGGAATATGATGAAGAGAAAGAGTGTAGGAGAGATTTTTTTGTTTTAAAATTATTATGGGAAAGTTTAGAAAATGTTTGTAGTTTCTTTAAAATCATCAATCGTATTATGTGGTAAAGTATAATTGGGTCTTCTTTTATATAAGTATTCTATACTTTTATTACTAATTGGATAATTAACCAAATTAGTAATTATATAAAATAAAATTATTAAATTTTAATATTGATTGATTAGATTATTGAACTTTGTTAATGCTTGTGCTTGCATGGTAAGTTGAAAGTAGATGCAAATATATCATACATTCGAGTTAATTTACTATTAAGTCCTTAAAATATAGAGGAGTTTCATTTTCAGTTGTTAAACTTTTTAGGTTAAAAATGTTAGTGAGTGAACTTTAAAACTGCTTAAAAAAATTAGTAATTTATTTGTAATGTTTAAACTATTAAACACTTGTACTTTTGTTGCTAATCTTTTTAGATGAAAGGTCTTATGTAGTGAGTTACCTTATTATGCTAACTGTCGAACAAATTTCGTCTTAATTATTTTTAAATAACTTTATATGTATTTTCTTAAATAAATTTATGCTTAATTTATTTTTCTATCAATACGTTTCGCACACCAGAAATCGATTATTTGCTTTGAGAGATAGGGCAAATAGGACAAAAAGTAATTGTAGGTTTCAGCTAACATGAACCCAAAGGGCGAATAATTGAGTTTTTTTTTTTTTTGGGTTTTTTTATTAGATGGTGTGAGTGATTTCATAGATAGGTTAATTCATTGTAGTGTCATCTATAGTTTGAATGTAATTTCTTCTTGGTAGCTAAAAAATTAAGCGCAACTTTATTGAAGAAAATTATATATTCTATCTAAAAAACAAAATTTATATAAATTGAAAAATAATAAGAGAACATTTGTTAAACATTTAACTTGTTAGGATATCTCCCTAATTAAAACCTTTTATCTCAAAATATTAGCAACTAAAAGTGCAGATCTTTAATAGTTTAAATACTAACAATTAAATTACTCATGTTTCTTTAATAATTAGGGCTTGTTCTTTTCGTTGGGAAATATGGGTTGGAAATGGGTGAAGTTGGTTGAAGTGGGTATTTTTTTTGTTGAAGTGGTTGAACCGTTGAAGTGGGTTGAAGTTGGTATATTTTTTATATGATAGGTAGAAGTTGGTTAAAATAGTGGGTTAAAATGGATTGAAGTTGATTGAAGTGGGTTGAAGCTGGTTGAAGTGGGTTGAAGTTGGTATTTTTTTATTGAAGTTGGTGAAGTGGGATGAAGTGGGTTGAAGTTGGTAAATTGCGATTTACCAACAAAAAGAACAGAGCCTTACTTATACTTTCCACCTAGAAAGTTTAACAACTGAAAATAAAAATCCTTAATACTTAAAACACTTAATAGTCAATTCTCATACACGCTTTTGTTAAATCATGATAAGTTTAATATTTGCTTTGGATGTTTTGGTATTCATTTAATGTGTTCTTTTTTTCATAAATTCCTAATTTATATGGAAAGTTTGCATTAAATATTGTTGCCTATATTTTTTTTATTTTTTTAAATTTAAGGTTTACTATTTAAATATGAAGCTTCTATGATATTGAAGCATTCTAAAGCACATTCGTTATCATAGTCAGAACTTGGATGTACATATCACGTATCATTGCAAAGAAAACAATCCCAAATTTAATTATGATTTCATCAATGCCTTTTACCTGCTTTCCTACTCATTCTAGAATCTTAACTTACCCACGCGCAATGCGCTCGATATTTAGCTCTGCGGCAGTTCTCCGGTCACCGGCGACTTTTCCGGCCGCCGGAATTTCCCCAAACCATTTTTTCCGGCGCGGATTCAGCCGTTTTGTCCTGTGGTGGTGCTGTTGTCTCCGACCAGCCACGGGTAAGTGGTTTTTTGTGCAATTTTCCGCGTCTTCTCCTTCTTGGGCAGTGCTGGGCAGCAGTGGGCTTCTTCTTTTCGTTTTGTGGTCTTTCTTCCTCAGCTACGCTGCATTGCACTGTCTCTCTGTCATATATGCCTCTGTGAGGGTGGAAGGGAAGTTCCTGGAAATGACCGGGGGTGATGGAGGCCTTTTTCCTTTTAAAGTTGCTAAGGCCAGCAGAAGGAAAAGGTCTTTTATCCGGTTGAACTTTCAGGAATTTCGATGGCTAGCAGTACAAATGGTTTGCTTCTGTTTCTCAAAGGGAGAACCATTGTGGTTGAAAACTTTTAGGTAGGGTCAAAGGTGTCTGTTGCTTCAATTAAGAAAGAACAGCAAAGGTAGATTCATTATCCTCTCTTTTTAGTAATGGTGGGCAGGCTAGGTCAGTGATCTTTCCTGAGGGAGCTAAGGCATAGGGCTGGTTTAGGGTGATAGATTCTTAAGGAGACTTTGATTGAGGGTCATAAGAAGCCTTCTCCTTCTATTCCCTCCAGGTTTCCGGTAAGCAGGGATAGGTCTTTTGCTAATGTTGTTCGAGGTCATCTGGGTGGCTCCCCTAATTCGCCTTTGATGGGGTGGAAGTGTAGGGGTTGTGGTTCATGGGATGTGTGTGCAGCTGTAATTGGTGAAGAACAAAATGTTAGCGGTAATGTGTTGAAGCAGAAGGTCTCCTTCGAGGACAATGTTAATGATGCGACAATGCCTCCCTGTAAGAAGAGTGGTTCGAAGGAGTTTTTGGAGGCTCCTTCTCCCTGTGTTAATTAATTCTAGGTGTTGAGAGATCTGTTGGAGAATTATTCCTCTTCTGATTGTAAGTGTAACTCACACGGTAGTTCTCTGTGTGCCTCAAGGATCCCAGAATCACCTCTAAATGTGGTGGAGGAGTTGCATCCTGCAGCTTGTTCACCATTTATAAGTGTGCTTGTTTACTCTTGTAGGAAGAAGTTTCGGAAGACTAATCTCGTTGTTTCTGAGTCGGGCTCTCCTATTATGCAGGGGGTGGGAGGGTCTTCTTCGTTTGAGGAAGCTCTACTTCAAGCCCACCCTCAAGGTTTAGATGGTGCTGCTTTGCCTGGTTCTAGTGATTCAGGGAATGTTAGTGAAGGTTCAGCGTGGGTCTTGGAAAGAATGGTCTTTTTTTGGTAAGAAGATGGGTCTGGCCGTTGAAGGTAGAGAAATGGAGTTGCTTTCTTTTCTTGCATCGTTGGAAGCAAATAGAATAAGAGGGGATCAGTCGGTTGAAGAGAGTATGTGGGATGAAGTTGACAGGGATAGGGTGTTTTCGGATGGGGCCAACCGTTAATATGCTTTCTTGGAATGTCAGGGGGCTCAATTGTCCAAATAAGCGGGGGGGTGTTAAGTGGGTGTTGCGTACTTTTGCTTGCGATGTTGCTATTCTCTAAGAATCTAAGTTGGAGGTGGTTAGTTGGCCGATAGCGATTAGTTTGTGGGGTCTCGACCGATTGAGTGGCTTTACTTACCTTCAGTGGGTTGCTCAGGAGGCATTATTGTCATTTGGGATCCTCAAGTCTTGGAGTTTGGTAAATCTCACATTGGATCGTTTTCTATGTGTTGTAGGTTTAAGTCTCTGGAGGGCAATTTTGAGTGGGGTCTGATTGGGGTATATGGGCCTAATGACGATTACATGCGACGGGCTTTATTTGAGGAGTTGTCGTTCTTTATGTCTTCTTGGGACATTCCGTGGTGTTTGGGTGGGGATTTTAATGTCATTAGGTTTCCTTCAGAGAGATCCACAAGCGGTCGGTCGTCTTGGGCAATGAGAGAGTTCTCTAGTTTTATTGATTCTTGCAATCTCGTTGACCCTCTTTTAGAAGGTGCTCGCTTTACTTGGTCCAGCCATGAGGAGGTTCTTGTGTTATCTCGCATTGACCGATTTCTCTTCTCGGTTGAGTGGGAAGATAATTTCTAGGGGGTTCAACAAGTTACCCTTCCGAAAATGACTTCGGGCCATTTTCCCATTCTTCTGCGGGTTGGGGAAGTCGCTAGAGGTAGACGTCCTTTTAAATTCGAGAATATGTGGCTTGAGGCGGATGGCTTTGACGACCTTGTCAAATCTGTTTGGGATGAACTGAATGTTATTGGCCCTTCGAATTTTATTTTGGCAAAGAAACTCAACTTTTTGAAAATCAAACTTAAACAGTGGAATAGGGAAGTGTTTGGCCATTTAGAGTTGAAGAGGGCTAGTCTGGTGGATAAAGTGAAGCTCTTAGATGAGAAGGAGCAGCAACAGTCTCTCTCTTGGGCGGATAGATTTGAAAGATTGAGAGTTAAAAAACAACTCTCTATGGTGCGAAAATCCATTGATATTTTTTGGTGCCAAAGAGCAAAGCAACAGTGGATTGAGGATGGTGATCGTAACCAATTTTTTCCACCAGGTGGCAAATAGGAGAAGAAAGTTTAATGCTATTCACAAAATTCAAGTGGATGGCGAGTTTTATATTGATGTTGCCTGGGCCAGGAATGTGATTGTCAACTTCTATGAGAATCTGTATCATGAAGATAAACCATCAAGGTTTTTTCTTGATGGAATCGCTTTTGCCTCTATTAGCCCTGAGGATGCTAGGGATCTTGTGAAAGATTTTACTGAACGAAAAAGCTCCAGGGTCAGATGGGTTCAATATAGTTTTTTTTCAGCATTGTTGGTCTATTGTCAAGGGGGAGATCATGGGATTTTTTGCTGACTTTTATAATAAGGGTGTTTTTGAGAAAAGTTTAAATGCTACTTTTATTACCTTGATTCCCAAAGTGGCTGGTGCAAATGATATTAAGTCTTTTAGGCCCATCAGTTTGGTAGGAAATGTATATAAGATTCTTGCCAAAGTCCTCGCTTCAAGATTGAGGAAAGTGGTTGGAAAAGTTGTGGGTCCCTCGCAGCATGCTGCTTTTGTTCCTGGCTGTCAAATTTTGGTTGCTGCTTTAATTGCTAATGAGTGCATTGATTCTTATATTAGATCTGGGATTTCCAGTATCCTATGTAAGCTTGGCATTGAGAAGGCTTATGATCATGTCTCTTGGAGTTTCCTCTTCGCTATTCTTGAGAAAATGGGCTTTCTAAACAAGTGGAGGAAACGGATCTCTTTTTGTATTTCCACTGTGCGCTTCTCTATCTTAGTTAATGGTGAAGCGTCTGGTTTTTTCTCAAGCTCAAGAGGTCTAAGTCAAGGTGACTCGTTGTCGCCTTTATTGTTCATTTTGGTTATGGAGACTCTTAGTAGATTGGTGATTAAAGCAGGTGAGGAAGGTTTCTTGAATGGCTTTCATATTAGTAATCCTCATCCCGAGGGTTTTGTGATATCCCATTTGCTCTTGCCGACGATACCCTTGTTTTGTGCAAGCCGGACGAGAGTAATTTGGGTTACTTAAGGTGCATCCTTCTCCTGTTTGAAGCTATGTCGGGACTAAGGGTCAACCTCTCTAAAGGTGCACTCATTCCGATTGGTGATGTGCCTAATGTTCATGTGTTGGCCCGTTTCTTTGGATGTGGAGTTGATCATGTACCTTCTTCATAGCTTGGTCTTCCTCTTGGTGCTCCTTACAAGAGCATAGCGATTTGGGATCCAGTTGTTGAGATGTTTCGTAAGAGATTGGCAAGCTAGAAGTCAAAGTTTTTGTGCAGAGGGGGTAGATTGACTCTTTTGAGAAGCACTTTGTGTAGTCTGCCCATCTGCTTCATGTCTTTATTCACCATCCCAGCTAACATTGCTAGTTGGTTAGAGAAAATCATGAGAGATTTTCTTTGGAATTCCAACGAAAATGGTAACGACCTCAACTGGGTCAATTGGAATGAGGTATGCCGTCCTAAACAGCAGGGAGGACTTGGCATAAGACCTCTTCGTGTTATGAATGAAGCGTTGAAGACCAAATGGCTGTGGAGGTTTGTAAAAGAGGATAGTGCTATGTGGAAAAATGTGATCAAGGCAAAATATGGGATAGACGAGTTGGGTTGGTGGAGTAAAAAGAGTCCTTATCCTCACGGGATTGGTTGTTGTAAACTCAGTTTAAAAAAGCCCCCTTGAGGCACATCTAGGCGCGCCTCGGCGTGAGGCTACCGGGTTAGCGCTTCGAAGGGGATGAGGTGCGCCTCACGTATGCGAGAGTATATCTTCCCCCTTTTTCTTCTTTATCTTAGTCTTGCCTTTACCTTTTTCCTTCTTTTCCTCCCTTGGGAGCTAAAGGTGAGCTAAACTTGTACTGTAACTACATGCATTGGGGAACTACGATGATCAGATAACATACCTTAAGGTTATTTGTGGTGTTAGTAGTCATATTGATGTCTAATCACATTTTTAAAGCATTTATCTAACTTATTTATGCAAAACATGCTTTGTGAAATATGAAATACTTTTAAAAAAATTTGCATAGAAATGCGTCTCGCATCCATGATGCGTGCGCCTTCGCCTCGTGCCTTGCGCCTCACGCTTTGGGACCCTATGTGCCTTAGTGCGCCTCACGCTTTTTAAAATAAAGGTTGGAAATCTATCTTAGCAGGTCTTGAGCGTTTCAAATCTTTAGTGCATTTTGAGGTGAGGGATGGCTCAAGGGTGTTATTTTGGCACGATTTTTGGTGTGAGGATCGACCTCCAAAGAATCTTTTTCCCGATTTTTTTAGGATGGTTCGTCTGAAATATGCCGCGGTTAAAGAAGTAGTTTCTTGGAATGGTGACGTTAGCAATTGGAATTTGATTTTTGTAAGGAGTCTTAATGATTGGGAAGAGGATAGTATTTGTAATTTATTAGCTATACTTGCTGGCAAAAAGGTTCAGTCCCGAGGTAATGATGAGATTGTGTGGCCACTAAACTTTAAGGGTTCCTTTAGTGTCAAGAGTTTTTGTTCCACACAATTTGAAGCCTTGGATGGTTGTGATTTTCCTGCCAAGTCCATTTGGAAGTCTAAAGCTCCCACAAAAGTGTGTTTCTTTGCTTGGGCAGCCACTTTAGGCAAGATTTCCACGGATGACATGCTTAAGAGAAGAAATTTTAGAGGTCCAAGTAGATGCTCCATGTGTTTGGAGGGTGGATCATCTTCTTGTACATTGTCGGTGGGTTTCTTTGCTTTGGGATTTATCTCTCTCGCTAATGGGGATTAGTTGGGTTCAACCTTCTAATGTGAGAGATGCGGTGGCTTGGAGGAGAAGGATGAAGAAGAGTTAGGTCCTTGGAGTTTGGAACACGATTCTTTTGGCTATTTGGTGGGCTTCTTGGAAGCAAAGAAATTGTCGTATTTTTGAGGACAAAATCTTGTCATTTCAAGATTTCAAGCTCTATTTTTTGAGGTTGTTGTATGGTTGGAGTGTGGGGCTTAGTGGTAACAAAGACTTAAATTTTTTGGCTTTTATCGATTGCATAATGAAGGAGAGCTTGAGGGCATAATGTTTTTGTGTTGCCCCTTTTGTACATGGGTGACATCCCGTTGGTGTCCTTTTGTTATACATCTTTGATTACTTCCCCCCCCCCCCAAAAAAAAACTTGGTAAACTGCAGTATTAGAGTGGGTTGCAAAACTAGTGTCAAGGAAACAACACCACTTAGATGGATTCTTCCTAAACAAGTATTGAGAGATGCAGATGTAGGCAACTTTTCTTTTAAAAGCAAAGATGTTGATTCCGAGACGCCCACCATTTTCTTCTTCTTCCTTTTTTCTTTTGCGGTGCATAAATCGGTGTTATTTGACCGAGCAAGACCTTTTCCTAAAAATCAAATAAATGAAGGGAGAAGATAAATTTAATTAGTGACAGGTACACTCTACTAAAAAACGTTGAACATGCGTTTAGATTATCTATATATTCTCTTAGTGAAGCCTACTAGGCAGTTTTGAGGTACCTTCTAGTTCTTGTCTTTTGATGTCCGAGCTTTTGTACAGTTTTCATTCCTTAGATGGGTCCTTTTCAATCCAGGCATGATCATTTGTGCAAGGTTACGAGTATCAGAGATTCGGGGAGTACCAGCAGTCATATTAATGGTGGATTGTGCTTCGTGTACTAACAAGACCTTTTACTTACCCTGGAGGGTTGGGGGGGGGGGGGGGGGAGTATTTTTTTTAAATTGGTACTTAACCCCACCAGCCTTTTCTTTTTTTTTGGGGGGGGGGGGGAGAAAGCAAAGACTTTGACTGCCAACTTTTAATATTTTCTGCTGTCTGGAACAGTCTTTAACAAAATTTTGTACCGAAGGTAATCAAAGAGGACTTGTTTAAGAATCCGTCTGGTGGATATCCTGTAAAATGTTCGATTGGATTTCATCACTACTCCCATGTGATTTGGTCTTGTGTATTTTTGACATCGAAGCAAAAGGACGGCCATGCCTCTATTTCATGCGCACTTTGTTCTGCTGCTGCTGTCGAACACTCGAACTCTTTCATTTATTTTCTTTTTATAGCCAATGCTCAAGCATTATGGTTCTGGATAGTGCGATTGCTTTTTCTGATCCCAGCCATTTCATCCTTTTTGGAAGTCCTCTGTGAGAACATTTTCTGTTAGTGATGTTTCATCTGTCTTTTAGGTTCCAGTTCATTTCCATCACTTTTTCTCTTGGGCATTCTGTTCTCACCTTTTTGTTCGATCAAAAACTAGATGGCACCAAAGTGGGTTGGCTTGAGTTGTTTTGTATTCTGATCTTCTGTGTTTGTTCTGTACTTGCTGCTTGTCTTCATGTGTCTCTAGTGTCATATATGTTCTTCATCTGTTGATCAATAGAGATGGTGGTCCCCATGAAGGTAGAGGTCAAGTCAGCCAATTTAAGGTTATGGGGATGATAAGAGAGCTGCGTCTTTTCATTTTATTGAAACAAACAGCAGTACAGCGAACTCTTTCATCAGTTTTTGCCTGAAACAATCAAACAATGTAGTTTTTTGGCCCTTTAGATTTCTGTTTCTGCAGATGAAGAGTGAAACTCTTTGGTGAAAACTTTCAGATGAGTGCGTATTGCTGAGTTTGTCATCTATAGAAGCGAAAGTATAGTATCTGCCTAGTTAGACCTACAGCTCATGGATGCTTGATGTAAAAAATGGGTCCCAAGGGGGTTATGGCTCAGTCAATGTTGTCTCTCAATGTTCCTTATTTGGGTGACGTAGGGGAAGGGTAGGTATTAAGACATAAAGAGACACGAAAGCTTGCTGACATCAAAGAACTGTCATCTATTTGTCATAAGATTGTGCAATCTCAATTTACCTCTTTTTTGAGGGGGGATATCGAAATCTAAGATTGTGCAATCTTAATGTACGTTCATATTTGAGTAGGCTTAGGATTAAATCATCCTGTGGGAACGCAGGGTAGCTATGTATTTCACATTTTTTGTCCTAAGGCTTAAAGTTTGTGTCTTTTGATTATGACAGGTGTCTCTTGACCTTGTAAAGAGCTTATACGCGAAGTTTATTGACTGGGATCTTGAAATGTTTGACAAGGAAACTGGTGTTTCCTCTCACGCAACGAAGTAAGGCATAATTCATTGCTTTTGCAAACATCTTTATTGAAACAATCGGAGGTATATTACGACGTCTTGTTCTTTTGCAGCACAGCAATAAGTGAGGACCTGGGACAAGTAGAGTATATCTTGACTGATAAAACTGGCACATTAACGGAGAACAAAATGATTTTTAAAAGATGCTGTATCGGGGGCATTTTCTATGGGAATGAAAATGGCGATGCCTTGAAAGGTTTGCTTTGATGATAAGTCGTCTTTTATTAACCATCTTTACTTTCAGTTCCAAAACCTATAATGCTTGCTTGCTACATTTATGAAACTGTACAATTCCTTTGGGTGATATTCTTTTTGATAAGAACAAATATGAAAAACTATATATTTCATAAACATAGGAATGGATGTGCAACTAGCATCCTACAAGGGACTGTGATGCAAGATATGAGTCAAGAATGGGTAAAAAGATTTAGAAAATTAGAATATTTTGATATTGGAGATCTTTTGTATTTTTTGTTTGTTTTCGTAGGTTATTTTTAATCATGTTCGTAGATAGCCAAAATAAGGATATTTAGTGATATTTTATTAAGATTTAGTTTCTTAGTCTATTAGGATAATATGAGGTTATATATTTTTATCTTTTTTTAGTTTATATCTTATTATTTAGGTTTCGTAGTACTAATTAGCCTTTTTGTTATATAGATCCCTTTACGTAATTGGAGAAGGCAGATTATGAATGAGAATTGAGTTAAATTGAGTAAGTCAAATTATCTGCCTACATTAATTGTTCCCCTTTGCAGGAATTACTCTTAGAGCGTCTTAGATCAAATTTGGTATTAGAGCTTTTTGATCCTAGCCGCTACTAAGTCCTTTCTAATTTGAGTTTTTCTATTTCCAAGGCAACCATTTAAAAAAAAAAAAACCCATTGCCCAAACCCTAACCCACACGAACCCAGCCAACGAGCACCACCAATTCCACCACCCAGATGTGTTGATCACCCCGCGCTTTCCGCCCTCCACCCACTGCCTTCGCTGCCAGCTAGGCTGCTTCCCAAAATTCTTCTCAATAAATGCTGCTTTTGTTCACCTACTGTTGGTCGGTGTTATTGTTGAGCTGATGCATCTATGGCTTGGTGTGAAAATGATCATTGAGCTTTATTTGTGATCATTCATGATAAAGAACTCCCTGTTCCAATGAATGTTCTGTACCGAGTTTTCTCCCCTTATGGGAAGTGGAAAAGATTGCTAGATTCCAAACAATGGATGATTTTTATGCTCGAGTGAATTTCTATTCACATGGGGATGCTGTTAATGCCTTTTGCAAGCTTCAAGGCTGTAAAATTAATGAGGTTGTTGTGAGTTAGATCTTTATTTTGCTAGTGGGGTCATATGTCGATGTAAGCCTTACATCCCAAGGTATATGTTCGACTATAGACCTCCTAGAGCTCCATTGATAACCTGGAAAATTCCCATTTATGATTATGGAGTTCCATCTTCGAGGTTGCCCAGCCGTTGATTTGTTATTTAGATGAAGAACATCCCACCTACTCCAATGCAAACTATAGGTGAGTATTTGTTGAGGACCACAAGGAGGAAACCTTCGAAGAGGAGTCTAGCAAAGGACAAGTCGAGGTGACAAAACCCCACCAAGCCTTAGACAACAATGTTTCATATAATGTGTTGTCCGATGATGCAAACCATCATCTTCCTTGGTTTGACCCTCAATCTTCTGTGGATGAGACACTTAAAACAACAATATTTCATGCAAAGTGTTATCCGATAATGGAAACTATCATCTTCCTTGGTTTGGCTCTCAATCTTATGTGGATGAGACACTCAAAAAGGAATCATCCATTCTAGATATTGCTGATGAAGCTCTTCTGAAGGAGGCTGAGAAAGAAGATGTACAAGCAAATGAAAAGGATGTGCAAGTAGGGGCGGATTTGGATCTGGTGGTAGGAGATGTTAGAGTGACCTAAGGAGTTGTTACGCATGTTGACTTTTCCATTCCAAAAGGCTTCTTTGCAAGATTGAACATCATTTGATGTTTACATGGTTACTGTCATTGGAGAATATTTGACAAGAGAGATTTAGAAAATTTATATTGAAGTCAAATCAATTCTAACTTCTTCATCCTCAATTCTGCTGCATTTCAAACTCGAGGACCAGTTTTTTCCAACCAGGGAAGAATGATGCAGGATATGAGTCAAGAATGGGTAAAAAGATTTAGGAAATTGGAGTATTTTGATGTTGGAGATCTTTTGTATTTTATGTTTATTTTCGTAGGTCATATTTAAGAATATTTTTAGATGGCTAAAATAAGGATATTTAGTGATATTTTATTAAGATTTAGTTTCCTAGTCTATTAGGATAATATTAGGTTATATATTTTTATGCTTTTTTAGTTTATCTATATCTTATTATTAAGGTTTCGTAATACTAATTAGTGTCTTTGTTATATAAACCCCTTTTTGTAATTGAAGAAGGCACATTATGAATGAGAATTGAGTTAAATTGAGTGATTCATATTTGTCTGTGTGAGAATTTTTCCCATAGGAATTGCTTTTAGAATGTTCTACATCAATTGTTCTCTTTTGTAGGAATTGCTCTGAGAGTATCCTACATTAGACTATGTACATCCAAAATAGCTATTATCCATAAAGTGCACAACGTTGAAAGGAGAAAAGTGGTAGTTCCCTTTATCCCAAGAGTAGAGACTCTTGATCAAATTGTCTTTCATGCGTTGAAGAGGCATTTGCATACCATCAAAGACTCTTTTGCTTCAGTCTCTCCAAATGCTCAAAAAAGTCGCATGGGATATAACCATGCCATTTTTGTTCTAAACTTCCAAAGAGACCTTCTCCAGCCAAGAGATGGTGCCAAATGGAGTTTGAAGCTACCTGAGAAATGCCCAAGTAGCTGAAAGCAAGCTCCCAAAGTGCTCTAGCGAAATAAAATGTAAGCTCCAATTCTCCTTTACTTAAAGCATCTATTTGTCAAAATCTTTCCCCTCCTTTGTAAGTCATCACAAGTGAAAATTTCTCATGAGATGCTTCCTGAACCAGCCTTTAAAGGAGCCATATATTTCCAAGCAAACTTCCAAGGGAACCTTTGGACAAAATGAGGCTGGATAGATGAAAAGTGGAGAGCTTCAAACAATAACATTTGACGGAGTAAACCCCTTTAAAGTTAAGACCCCATCTATAATATCATGTGAAGATTCCCTAAGGAGTGCTTGTTGAAATTTAAAAAAAGCTTACTAGAGTGCTGTCATTAACAAAGGCATCGCTAACAAAAGTAGGAGACCGAACACCTATCTATGCTAGAGTCTTGCTCCCAATAAGCAGCAACGACATCATGTTTATCTGCCGCAAGAAAATAAACAGCCAGAAAAAGATCTTTCAAGAGACCCTCATTGTACTAGCAGTCATGCTGGAAAAAGATGGAAGCACCATCATCAACCTCAAAAAGAGCAATACGTGAACAATCTCTTCCATCCTTCAGAGATGAAGCTCCAGAGGCTTACGCGCATGCGAACTGTCTGGTTAGAAGTGGGCCATCAGAATCCAGCTGTACCATGTTTGATGCTAACCACCTTTCTCCTAAGATTGCCCTTCTCATTCATCAACCTCTGCAGCCACTTGCCAATAAGTGCCTCATTGAATAGCTGCACGGCTGTTGACATCAAACCTCCAGCAGGCATTGGCTGCTTGGTAAAACTTTACTTCACTAGATGATACTTTAAATCACACTCAAAAAGAACGCATAGGAACTTTCTCTGGATTGCTGAAAGGTTACGATCCCAAGAGCCTTCTCCCGAGCCTCACCCCCCCGTCCCGTTCCTCTCTCTCGCCGGCCACCACAATCGGGCCACTCCTTTGTCGCCGCTGTACCACCTTCGTCGGATATCGGTGGGTCACCCAGAAGCCACCTCGACGCCTCTGCCCCAACCTCCCGTCGCTCTCTTCTCTGCGTAGGGAGACAGGAGACAGGTCTCGATCCTAAGAGCTGGCCGGTGAAGTTCGGGTGCTTGGAGTGGTCATCGGAGGGTTACCTGAAGTCCGGTGGATTTTGGGTCTCCGTGAGCCGCCGGCTGCCCCTTCGCCGGTCGTCGGTTTGTTGGTTTCGACGGGTTCCTCTTGGTTTTCCAGTTTCTGTGCGTAGGGGGAGGCTTCTGGTCTTTGCCGATCCAGGGGTTGGATTCGCCGGAATTTTCTGTCGACGCCGGCCAGCGTCGGTGGCGGTTTCCGGTCGCGGGCGAACTTTCCGGCCACCGGAAACCTTCATGTTCATCTCCTATGGCGCGGTTTCTCCTGTTCTGTCCTTTGGCGCTACTGTGGTCTCCGGCCAGCCACGGGTAAGTGTTGTTCTGCAACTCCTCTTGTTTTTCCTCCTTCCCGGGCAGTGCAATTCACGGCTGGGCAGTAAGGGCTGTTTTCCTTTTGCTCTGTGGTTCTGTTTCTTCTGGCTACGCTGCACTGCCTGTTATTTGATCATGTATGCCTCTGAGAGGGTGGAAGGGAAGGTCCTGGAAGTGTCTGGGGGGGTTGGAGGCCTTTTTCCTTTTAAGGTTGCTGAGGCTAGTAGGAGGAAAGGTCTTTTATCTGGTTGAGCTTCCAGGAATTTCGCTGGTTGGCAGTACAAATGGTCCGATTTTGTTTCTCGAAGGGATAACCATTGTGGTTCAAATCTCTCAGGTGGGGTCAGAGGTGCCTGGTGCTTCAACTGAGAAAGAATAGCAAAGGTAGATTCATTGTCCTTTCTCTGTTGGGTAATGGTGGGCAGGCTAGGTTAGTGATCTTTCCTGAGGGCACTAAGGCAGAGGGCTGGTTTAGGGTGACAAAGATTCTTAAGGAGACTTTGATTGAGGGTCATAAGAAGCCTTCTCCTCCACCAAGGAATGCTTCTATTCCCTCCAGGTTTTCGGTGAGTAGGGAAAGGTCTTTTGCTAATGTTGTTCGAGGTCATCCGGGTGGCTCCCCCAATTCGCCTTTGATGGGGTGGAAGTGTAGGGATTGTGGTTCATAGGATGTATGTGCAGCCGTGATTGGTGAAGAACAAAATGTTAGCGGTGATGTGTTGAAGCAGGTCTGCTTCAAGGACAATGTTAATGTGCGACGATGCCTCCCTGTAAGAAGAATGGTTCGAAGGAGTTTTTGGAGGCTTCTCCTCCCTGTATGAATAAATTCCAAGTGTTGAGAGATTTGTTGGAGAATTATCCCTTTTCTGATTGTGAGTGTAACTCACACGGTAGTTCTTCGTGCACCTCAAGGATCCCAGAATCACCTCTGAATGTGATGGAGGAGGAGTTGCATCCTACAGCTTGTTCACCATCTACGAGTGTGCTTGTTTACTCTCGTAGGAAGAAGCTCCGAAAGACTAATCTCCTCGTTTCTGAGTCGGGCCTATTACGCAGGAGGTGGGCGGGCCCTCTTCGTTTGAGGAAGCTCTACCTCAAGCCCACCCTCAAGGTTTAGATGGTGCTGCATTGCCCGGTTCTAGTGATTGGGATTGTTAGTGAAGGGTCAGCGTGGGTCTTGGAAAGAATGGTCTTTTTTTTAAGAAGATGGGTCTGGCCATTGAAGGTAGAGAAATGGAGTTGCTTTCTTTTCTTGTTTCGTTGGAAGCAAATAGAGTGAGAAGGGAACAGTCGGTTGAAGAGAGTATGGGGGATGAAGTTGATAGGGATAGCCTGTTTTCGGATGGGGCCAGCCGTGAATTTGCTTGCTTGGAATGTCAGTGGGCTCAATTGTCCAAATAAGCGGGGGGATGTTAAGTGGGTGTTGCGTACTTTTGCTTGCGATGTTGCTATTCTCCAAGAATCTAAGTTGGAGGTGGTTAGTCGGTTGTTAGCGATTAGTTTGTGGGGTCGTCGACCGATTGAGTGGCTTTTACTTACCTTCAGTGGGTCGCTCAGGAGGCATTATTGTTATTTGGTATCCTCAAGTGTTGGAGCTCGGTGAATCTCGCATTGGGTCGTTTTTTGTGTGCTGTAGGTTTAAGTCTCTGGAGGACAATTTTGAGTGGGGTCTGATCGGGGTTTATGGGCCTAATGACGACTATATGCGACGGGCTTTATTTGATGAGTTGTCGTTCTTTATGTCTTCTTGGGACATTCCGTGGTGTTTGGGTGGGGATTTTAACATCATTAGGTTTCCTTCAGAGAGAGATCCACAGGCAGTCAGTCGTCTTGGGCAATGAGAGAGTTCTCTAGTTTTATTGATTCTTGCAATCTCGTTGACCCTTCTTTAGAAGGTGCTCGCTTTACTTGGTCCAGCCATGAGGAGGTTCCTGTGTTATCTTGCATCGATCGATTTCTCTTCTCGGTTGAGTGGGAAGATCATTTCCAGGGGGTTCATTAAGTTACCCTTCCGAAGATTACTTCGGACCATTTTCCCATTCTTCTGAGGGTTGGGGAAGTCTCTAGAGGTAGACGTCCTTTCAAATTCGAGAATATTTGCTTGAGGCGGATGGATTTGACGACCTTGTCAAATCTGTTTGGGAAGAACTGAATGTTATTGACCCCTCGAGTTTTATTTTGGCAAAGAAACTCAATTTTTTGAAGACCAAACTTAAACAGTGGAATAGGGAAGTGTTTGGCCACTTAGAGTTTAAGATGGCTAGTCTGGTGGATAAAGTGAAGCTCTTAGATGAGAAGGAGCAGCAACAGTCTCTCTCTTGGGCGGATAGATTTGAGAGATTGGGAGTTAAAAAAGAACTCTCGATGGTGCGAAAATCCATTGATATCTTTTGGCGCCAAAGAGCAAAGCAACAATGGATTTAGGATGGTGATCGTAATACCAAATTTTTCCACCAGGTGGCAAATAGGAGGAGAAAGCTTAATGCTATTCACAAAATTCAAGAGGATGGTGAGTTTTATGTTGATGTTGCTTCCGCCAGAAATGCGATTGTCAACTTCTATGAGAATCTGTATCATGAAGATCAACTGTCAAGGTTTTTTCTTGATGGAATCACTTTTGCCTCTATTAGCGCTGACGATGCTAGCGATCTTGTAAAAGATTTTACTGAAGATGAAGTGTGGAATGCCATCTCTGAGTTAGGTAACGAGAAAGCTTCAGGGCCAGACGGGTTCAATATAGCTTTCTTTCAGCATTGTTAGTCTATTGTCAAGGGGGAGATTATGGGATTTTTTGCTGACTTTCATGATAAGGGTGTTTTTGGGAAAAGTTTAAATGCTATTTTTATTACCTTGATTCCCAAAGTAGCTGGTGCAGATGATATTAAGTCTTTTAGGCCCATTAGTTTAGTAGAAAGTGTATATAAGATTCTTGCCAAAGTCCTCGCTTCATTGAGGAAAGTGGTTGGAAAAATTGTGGGTCCCTCGCAGCATGCCTTTGTTCCTGGCCGTCAAATTTTGGATGCTGCCTTGATTGCTAATGAGTGCATTGATTCTTATATTAGATCTGAGATTTCTGGTATCCTTTGTAAGCTTGACATTGAGAAGGCTTATGATCATGTCTCTTGGAATTTCCTCTTGGCTATTCTTGAGAAAATGGGCTTTCCAAACAAGTGGAGGAAATGGATCTCTTTTTGTATTTCCACTGTGCGCTTCTCTATCTTAGTTAATGGTGAAGCATCTGGTTTTTTCTCAAGCTCAAGAGGCCTTAGGCAAGGTGACCCGTTGTCGCCTTTATTATTCATTTTGGTTATGGAGACGCTCAGTAGATTGGTGATTAAAGCAGGTGAGAAAGGTTTCTTGAACGGCTTTCATATTACTAATCCTCATTCCGAGGGTTTGATGATATCCCATTTGCTCTTTGCCGACGATACCCTTGTTTTTTGCAAGCCGGACGAGAGTAATTTGGGCTACTTGAGGTGCATCCTTCTCCTGTTTGAATCTATGTCGGGACTAAGGGTCAACCTCTCCAAAAATGCACTCATTCCGGTTGGCGATGTGCCTAATGTTCATGTGTTGGCCTGTTTTTTTGGGTGCGGAGTTGATCATCTGCCTTCTTCATATCTTGGTCTTCCTCTTGGTGCTCCTTATAAGAGCATAGCAATTTGGGATCCAGTTATTGAGAGGTTTCATAAGAGATTGGCAGGCTGAAAGTCAAAGCTTTTGTCCAAAGGGGCTAGATTGACTCTTTTGAGAAGCACTTTGTGTAGTCTGTCCATCTACTTCATGTCTTTATTCACCATCCCTGCTAGCATTGCTAGTCGGTTAGAGAAAATCATGAGAGATTTTCTTTGAAATTCCAATGAAAATGGTAACGGCCTCCAGTAGGCCAACTGGAAAGAGGTATGTCGTCCTAAACAGCAGGTAAGACTTGGCATAAGACCTCTTCGTGATATGAATGAAGCGTTGAAGACCAAATAGCTGTGGAGGTTTGCAATAGAGGATAGTGCTATGTGGAAAAATGTGATCAAGGCAAAATATGGGATAGACGAGTTGGGTTGGTGGAGTAAAAAGAGTCCTTATCCTCACGTGGTTGGGTCTCGAGCATTTCAAATCTTTAGTGTATTTTGAGGTGAGGGATGGATCAAGGGTATTATTTTGGCACGATGTTTGGTGTGGGGATCGCTCTTTAAAAAATTCTTTTCTCGATCTTTTTAGGATGGCTCGTTTAAAGTATGCCACGGTTAAACAAGTTGTTTCTTGGAATGGTGACGTGAGCCATTGGGATTTGACTTTTGTAAGGAGCCTTAATGATTGGGAAGAGGATAATGTTTGTAATTTGTTAGCCGTACTTGGTGACAAAAAGGTTGTGTCCCAAGGTAATGATGAGATTGTGTGGCCACTTAACTTTAAGGGTTCCTTTACTGTCAAGAGCTTTTGTTCCACACAATTTGAAGACTTGGACCGTTGTGATTTTCCTGCCAAGTCTATTTGGAAGTCTAAAGCTCCTACAAAAGTGTGTTTCTTTGCTTGGGCAGCCACCTTAGGCAAGATTCCTACGGACGACATGCTTAAGTGAAGAAATTTTAGAGGTCCAAGTAGATGCTCCATGTGTTTGGAGGAGGAAGAAACTGTGGATCATCTTCTGGTACATTGTCGGTGGGTTTCTTCACTTTGGGATATATCTCTCTCGCTTATGGGGATTAGTTGGGTTCAACATTCTAATGTGAGAGATGTGGTGGTGGCTTGGAGGAGGAGGATGAAGAAGAGCTGGGTCCTTCGAGTTTGGAACATGATTCCTTTGGCTATTTGATGGGCTACTTGGAAAGAGAGGAATCGCCGTATTTTCGAGGACAAAATCTTGTCATTTCAAGATTTCAAGCTCTATTTTTTGAGGTTGTTGTATAGTTGGAGTGTGGGGCTTAGTGGTGACAAACAGTTAAATTTTTTGGCTTTTATCGATTGCATAATGGATGAGAGTTTAAGGGCGTAATGTTTTTGTAATGCCCCTTTTGTACATGGGTGACATCCCCTTGGTGTCCTTTTAATACACATCTTTGATTACTTACCAAAAAAAAAAAAAAAACTTGGTAGTCATTGAAGATCATAAGGGAAAGAGAAAAAAGTAGGTTGGAATGCTCAAGAGCACACTTTTGATGGGAGTTAATTCCCCTTGTCAATAGGTATTTTGATTCATATCCAGAAAGTCTCCTTCAAAACCTTTCAATCACTGGTTCCCAAATGGATTTTCTCCTTAAACATATGAGTGATATTAAAATTGCGTCAGATCAAATTTTCATGTTGATTTGTGGTTGGAATCAAAAATCTCTTTCTTTGATCATTGAGGAAAAGAATCACAATTGTATATATACAAGCTCTCTTGGGGCTGTATTAGTTTATTTCTTTTTTCTTTATTTAACCTATGTTCCTTTTTACACTATTGATAAGTCCTCTATCTCTTTTCTAATATCAGAATTCCTGCCTCTGTGTCCTTTATATATGAAGTGTATATTGTACTTTTATATCTTCTCTAATTGGGCATATTAATGCCCTTTATTGCATTGCCAAATCATCATAATTTTGATGAGGTTGTGAAGCAGAAGTACTATACAGCTTATTGTGGCTACTTTGTGTCAAGTCTGTTCACTCTTTCTTCATACACTAATGGAGGGCCTTGATTTTTCATGAACCCTACAATTTTTTTTTTGGGTTTTTTTTTGGGGGGGGGGGGGGGAGGGATTAAGTTTATATCACATCTGCATAAAGTAATCCTGATGTTCACATAACTTTCCAGCGTTTAGTGAGTTTGGGGAGCAATAACAACAACTACTACTCTCCCAGTGTGGTGGCTCTTTTCCAAGGTTTTGGGAGATGTAGATCCAGGCAGCCTTACCCCTAAAAGTTATCCTGCTGTCAGACAGACTTTGAGAGACCCACTAAAAATTTCTAAATTTTCATTAAACAATTTTGTTGAGTTGAAAAATTCATAACCATGCTAAATAAATATGGTAGTAATAACAACAATAAAGGAATAAGTGAATTCATAACTAAATACAATTAACCAAAAAAAACGCTTATAGTAAAATTAATTGAAGTTAGAAAAACCATAGGAAAGTAAACTGCAAAGTTTCAAGGTGCTAAAAGTAGCAATGACAATAAAGTGCTGAGTAGTAGCCAGTAGGCTTAAGTAGTAGTTACACGGAAAGAATAATAATACCAACAGCATTACCAACTAGCACTTAACAAGTAGGGATGACATCTCTTATTGTAGACATGGGGCAGGTTATCTCTTAGGCAATAGGAGTGAGCATTTCTATAATTACTAGAACAGGAATCCTATGATTTACTTGGTTAATAAATAAGTAGTTGGTCAAACGTAACCGATGCCCACTATTACATATGCTAGCTGAAGCTTCCATGCTCTGCAGGGGCTAATCTGCATTTTAAAAAAAAAAAAAAAACTAAATGCAGATTTTAAATGGTTTGGGGCAGGTTTGTATCTGAGAAGATTTAGGAGGGATCAGGATGAAGATAGATACAAACTTGAGTACTTTAGGCTCTGTTCTTTTCATTGGAAAATTGCAGGTGTGGGATGGGTGAGAGTGGGAAAGGGGGGGAAGGAGCGGGTGAGAGTGGCTAGGAGTGATATTTTTTTTTTTTAAAAAGTGTGGGAAGGGGGGAAGGAGTGGGAAGGAGTTGAATAAAGTAGGGGAATTGATTTAAGTTATGTATTTTGTTTTTTTTAATGTAATCTTTTATTTATGATGGTAATTACCGATTATAAAAATTTTTTTAGATTGAAAAAAATATTTTTCTATGTTGACTTAGGTACTAAATATTGTTTCGTAGTCATTGTTACCCTAAAAAAATTGTAGTTTTCGTTATTCTTAAAACAAATTACGGATATATTTTTTTCATAAGTTAACCAAATACGAACAACGAAAAAAATACGCATATATTTAGGCCTTGTTCTTTTCGTTGGTAAATCCAAATTAACCAACCTCAACCCACATCAACTCACTTCACGAACTTCAATAAAAAATTCCAGCTTCAATCAATTTCAACCCACTTCAATCAATTTCAACCCACTTCAACCCATTTCAACCAACTTTACCCCATTTCCTACTATTTTAACCAACTTCTACCCATCATACAAAAAAAAAACTTCAACTAACTTCAATCAACTTCAACCTACTTTAACCCACTTCAACAATAAAAATATCCACTTCAACCTATTTCAACCCATTTCAACAAAAAAATACATACTTCAACCTACTTTAATCCACTTTAACCAATTTCAAACCAACTTCACGCATTTACCAACCCATATTTCCCAACGAAAAGAACAGGCCCTCTATACACGGAAAACAATCATTTGCAATTTGTGTGAAGAAGTTCTGATATTTTGTTACTAACGCACACGGGAAAAAATATCCACTCAAAGTACACGTATAATACATCTGTACTTCCTGTCATGAATTATAGATAACGCCAAAAAGATTTACACATTCCTTCATTATGCCGTAAAAAACATCTGCAAATTTGGCCCCAAATTACGATGAACGAAAAATAAATCTGTTACCCATACAGCAACAATCATCCATACTTTGATGACCTATAACAAATATTTCGTAACCAACGCAAAAAAAAAAAAAAAAAAAAATTTAAGTATCTCTTCCATATACAGAATTAAACCCAAAACATCTGTCACAAAAAACTAATATTTGCTTAACAATGCAGAAAAAATTATTTTTTCAATATATATAACAAAAATTACGTCATCTACAATTTCCAGCACGACTAATAAATATTTCCATAACATCCAAAAAATAAATAAAACTTTCATAATTATTATTAGACTATTCATACACGCAATTACATTAATTATAAAGTTTTCAAAATATGACAAATAATAGTTATATGTAAGAGTGAGAAGGAGTGGGTGAAAGTGTGTGAGAGTGGGAAGGAGTCGTACTTTTTTTAAAATGTGGGAAGATGTGAGAAGGGGGGGAAGGAGTGGGAAGGAGTGAGTTGGGTCCATTAAGCTACGAAAAGAATAGGGCCTTACTCTCATGCTTGCTATTTATTTATTTATTTATTTATTTTTATGTGGCATCTTCGTATTGCTTTTATGCACTCCCCTAATACCAAAAAAGATTCAATTTTAGGACCTTTTTTCCTCCGCTTTTTGAAGGGTGGATTGGTGGACTAAATTAAAGTGCCTTAGCAATCTAGTATGTATACTTATTTTCTGCAGAGTTATATGTAGTCAATGATTTTTAGTTTTCTATCCAATTTGGGACATTCTCCCCCCAGTTCAGGACCTACCAAACCCTTCCTAGGGCGCACTCCTCGGTGTGGATCGTGATCTGGTCCAGTCATTGCAACAACATATCTAAGTCGGGCCTGAACAAAGGCCGCAAAAATCTAGATGGGTTTACGTTGGAACAGTCTTGATGTATGGTCATCCCACCTTGACTAATTATGGGTTGGTGGACTCCCAGTTTTATTCATGTGAGCACCGCACCCTTTCTTTTTAGACGGTCTCCCCTCTCTTTTCCTTTTCACACGGTAAATGCATGTTGAAAGTTGTTAAAGCGGTTGTGAGTAATGATGCTCCTCAAAATGTTTCTGTAAGCTCAGCTTAAAATTGCATGTGCATTTGTTATTGTTCCTGAAGACTTTGTGCATTGGTTTCCAGATGCTGCACTTCTTGATGCTGCTGCAAGTGGCTCTTCAGAAATTATCAGGTTTCTGACTGTCATGGCCATATGCAATACAGTTATACCAACACAAAGGTATCTCATATTGTTTTGCGAAACCCTTCTCGAATTTTTTTGTTTATATTTACTTTCACTTAGATGTTTTGTACTGCTAGAATTGGAAGTCACTTTCCATATGTCTGTTAAAAATAATCTTTTGCTGGTTCCCTAGTAAGAGTGGAGATATTGTATATAAGGCTCAATCTCAGGATGAAGAGGCCTTAGTTCAAGCTGCTGCCCATTTGCATATGGTTCTTGTAAGGAAGAATGGCAATGTTCTTGGTATTACTTCTGCCCTTGTTTTTGTCAAGCTTTCCAGTACTTGCCATTCTTCAGGTTTTTGTTTTTTCCTTCTCTTTTTTCCTTCATTAAGGATGTCTACAGATATCAAGACCAAGGGTGCCATGAGACAATTTGAGCTGTTGGATGTACTGGAATTCACTTCTGATAGGAAGAGAATGTCAGTAGTGGTGAGAGATTCTCTTAATGGGAAGGTCATATTGTTATCAAAAGGTGCTGATGAAGCGATTTTGCCTTATGCAAATACTGGTGAGTCAACTTCCTTCGCTTTGTTCTTTCCTCTTCCTTTTTTTTTGGGGGGGGGGGGGCAGTTAACAATATATATGCCCCTAAAGCAAGCAATTAATTGCAGAGGCTGAATTATTTAGTGCATCACATTATGCTATGGCTATAGACCCTGTACTAAGTAAACAAGCTTCCGCGGATTGATGATTGGAGAACATAAACCTTCAGATTGTTCTTGCAAATCTCTTGTTGGTCTCTTAGATTTGTGCTTTTGTGGTTACACAGCTTATTTCCCATCATCTGTTGATACATAATTTTATATAAGCAGGTCAACAGATAAGAACATTTACAGAAGAAGTTGAATATTATGGTCAATTGGGCTTACGGACATTATGCTTGGCATGGCGTGAACTGAAGGAAGATGAATACGATGCATGGTCTTTGATGTTCAGAGAGGCTAACAGCACTTTGGTCGATAGAGAGGTAAGATGAACATCTGAGTTTATAATGTGGTCTTGATAGCCTTTTGTCAAATTATTGTTATCTCATGTAGAAGCTGCCTCTTGTTCCCTTTGAATGTGTTATTAAATGCAGTGGCGGATAGCTGAAGTATGCCAGAAAATAGAGCATGATCTTGAAATCCTTGGGGTCACTGCTATAGAGGACAAACTGCAGGTAAAGTTGCTATTTTGAAAAAGCTGAATTTTCTTTGTAGTTTGATGGCATTTACTGCCGTTCTCAAGCTTTTCAAATTGGCATACCATAGCATATCATGTGGATACAAGTCCCATAAGTGGTTGAGTTTAGTTTTGGGGCTTTCTGAGATATGATCATATAATTTAGGTGTTTGGGTAAGGGATAATCCCCTGTTTCATGGCTTATATCGATCTATTTTGAATTAATTGTCCTGATTGGTTAGTGTCATTTTATCACTGCACGATGCCATTTCCCCACTGGCTATCAGTAGGCTTTTCTGCCATTGATGAGGTATGGGATAAGGTGTACGGCGCACTGCTGCCTTAATCCTGAATTTGCAAAGAGGTTGTTTGTGTTAAGACCCTTAAGTGACTGGCTGTTGTTTCATAACACCTAAGCAATAAAGGACAGATTAATTAGACAGTTTATTTAATTGTGTACTAGTGTCGACTGGTACTCTGTGAGTTCAGCATACCATTCCGCTGAAAACTATTGCTGTTAATTCGGTGTTGCTCTTTTTAACGTGCATCAAACAATGGCAATCTGATAAGGCCAAGGTGCTCTCAGGTCTCAACAACAATATGGAAAAATTGATAGGGAACAATATAAGAAAACCACTTCAAGGTGCATGGATTTGCCCTTAAGTCTGTGCAAATCATAACTGCTATTTGTCTTCTGAGATTTTCCAACTCCCTATCAGGGTTTTTTGTGTCTTGGGTAAACTTGTTGATTGCTAGTCTATGTTCTCTCCTGTTGCGTCCACAAGCTCCATTTCGCTTCTAAGTCTCAAAAATAACCCTTATGCACGCACGCTTATGGTAGTCCAAGCAACAGTAACATTGCCTTAATTCATCTGTCAAAATGCCTTTTTCTGAGGTTATCGATCATTTATCCTTTGATGAAATGTCTCAAGCCTCCCTGCTTCCTTCCAGAAGGGGAAGCACTTGTTTGAGATTCTTTTTGGCTTAGATTCAAAATGCGGTTTCGGTCGCGATACGGAAAAATCTATCTAATGCAATAATTGCATTCTGTATCGTGATTGTCGCAAGGTGAAAACGCGGTTTGCTCAACTTGAAAACCCTTCCAATGCATCCGTTTCGTTGTGGAACGACCTCGTTTTGATTCCTTGGGTTAGACTATCTCTATTTATTCCAACTTAGATAGGTATGTATGCATTGATTGTTTATTTCAGATTTTGTTTTTGTAACATTTTTGTCCTTTCACTATATGAATGAGATGATGGAAGCACTCAAGTCTGCCTCAGATTTTGATACTACTGGGTCGGAGTTGCTACAAGATCCATTAGGCCTGCAAAGACATGTCTGAGAACCTATGCCAAATCCAAAGTTCCAAACCTAGTGCTGTCCTCATGCACCTCAATTCTCCCTGCTGAAAGCCCTGAATGTTCAGCTGCCATTTATCTCATGCGTGTGGTTAACAATCAAGACATCGTTGACTTCCACAGGCATTTACCTGTCTGCTGCGGGTAACTATATCAGAACATTGTCATCCAATTCCGTCCATCCCCTCAAACTATGATCTGGTATATCTGTTCCAAAGTGCAATTTCTTTGTGATGAAAACACTCAGGATTTTGTTCCAATTCCATAAAACTAGCGAGCCAACTTCGATAACCATTTAACTAATTTCTAGAGCTCTCATTCTGTCCTCGCGTCACCACCCGTTCATTGTGGGGTACTTCTGCTCCTTTTTTTTTTTTTTTTTTTGGGTGTGAGATTTGAACTCAAGGGAAGATCTTTGCCTATGATAATTGGGGATGGCAAGGGATTGGATGCAGGATGGATGTATGTACATTCGAAGCCAACCCAATTGGTTTTTACTCCTGGAAAGCTGATCCAACTCTGATATGACAAACGATGATGCTCCACCCAAATCTGATCTTAGTCAGAAGTCAGATCAGACTACAT
Organism: Carnegiea gigantea; assembly: GCA_029747015.1. Lineage (NCBI taxonomy): Eukaryota > Viridiplantae > Streptophyta > Magnoliopsida > Caryophyllales > Cactaceae > Carnegiea > Carnegiea gigantea. The sequence continues at coordinate 276,965 of JAKOGI010000393.1, read as the reverse complement.
CCAAATCTGATCCAACCAGATGCGATTATTAACCCCTCAGCCCCATCCCTGGCAGACGTCCCCATTTTTCCATGCATTTTTCATCCGTTCCCCTTATTTTCTGCCCACCTGTAGATGCAATGGTAGTGATGGATAACTTTGCTGCTTATATTAGACATTTCAACCTCTTTAAGCCCTTTTCTTTTTAAAAAAAATGTTGACCACGAAAATTTTTAGTCATCTTAATTTTCAATTGTTAAGAATGATAGCTATGGAAAAAGGAAAAAAAAAAGAAAATTAATTCTAGCTAATAAAAGAGTAAAGACAGGTCCAGAACGGATAAAGTCAAGGCCAGGTTGTCCTGAGTCAATAAGGCTAACTAATGGTTATGGGCCAGGATTTAGCGCTTTTAAAAAATTCATTTCTAGATTGTAAAGTTTAAGAACTCAAGCAACTAAGATCGCCCGAACAAATAAACAAAGAAATAGAGGACATGAATAAGCTTCAACCATCAAAGGCTATAATCTGACCTTAACTTTTTCTCAATCTAGTCACTTTCAAGGTTCACATTTTTTTTCCAATTTCGTCAAGATAACTCCTACCAAACTTTTTAAGCCTCTAAAATAAGGGGGGTACACATCATACTTAACAAGCAAAAATAACTACTCGAAGTCGACGAGTCTCCCTCAGAGAGGACCCTAAGCATCGCAAATCCAGACTGTTTTAAAGCAGGCACATCAACAAGCTTGCCATTTTTCAGATAACTCACAAAATAGCTCAAGACTGAAAAAATCATCAGCAAAAGATTCATGATATACAAATCCCTTCTGGTTGGTATGATTTCGTGCTTCTAAGCGTAGCTCTAATTGGTGTGATCAAACCCGTCGAGGGAAAAGATTTCATTTGAGAGCTCAAAAGGAATCTTTCTGGAAAATTTTTGCAATTGTCTCAACTTCTTGAAGGCCGGAAGTCTTTTGTTATCTTCCCCTCTGGTAGTTATGATAGCGGCTGGTGTACAATCTTTGAGGCTCTTAGCAGCATCATGGGACCAGGTAGCTACTACTCTTTCGACAGGAGGTCGTCGCACTTCTGCCCCCTCATCTCTTATTATGGCAGCGACTCCATCTTCTTCTCTTCCTCAGCTGTTACCAGGTTGCATCCCCAAATGTGGCTTTACTGGTAAGCCGGCTATGTTCTTGCAAGTTTTTGCTGCTATTGTGACATCTTCGCCTTCTGATTTGCCTTTTTACTAGATCGCCCCAGCATCCCCTTTTTCCTTGGAGGATTTCCTGGCAGCTGTCAATGAGGTGCATCGAAGTGAGGGTGGTAATGAGGGTCTAGGAGTGCATCTTGATGTGATTTGTGGCTTGATTGACAACAGGCCCCCTCCACTCAGTTACTTTTGATCCGGGGAGGTTTGAAGCTGATATTGTGAGCCGTTCTTATGCTATCTTAGCTTCCTCTTTTGTGGATAGGGTTCCAGTTTTCCACTCCACAGCTTTGGTCTTTGTTAAGACTAATGCCTCTCCTACACTTTTTAGCTTGCAGCCTCCAGTTGGCTCTTCTTTGCCTTTGTTCCTTTATCAGACTCTACCAAGGGTCAGTTGCCTTCACTGGAACATGCCTTGGGTCTATGATCTGTTTGGTCCCTCGGCCTCCTCTTCGAGTCCTCCTTCATTCTTCTCTGTGGTTAATCATATGGCGCATAATTCGAATGTGGGCCTCGTTGGAAGCTTAACTTGTGATCTTCCTCGAGAGATAGCCAAAGATGGGTTGGTCATGAGTATCGGATTTGGTTGTGGTCCCGCCAAACCTACTGTGTCAGTTGGTATGGATTATCCTTCTCAAACTCATTGCCTTTAGTCCAATTTAGTGCACCAGAATTGGAATATGAGCCGCTTGCTTTTCTTCACGATCAGAGTGAGAACTTTTCTGTCAATGATGTGTGGGATGACTCTAATATTTACTTGGAGAATGTGTCTAAATGGGTAGCCTCTAAAATGAAAAGCATTGCTTCTTGCATTGGCGTTGGTATTTCGGGCTATGAGAAAGAAGTTGCTCAGCTTTTGTCAAGAATTGAGAAGAAAAATTGTGTAGCTAAGCAAGTATCTTAAAGAAATCCTCCAGCTATCCGGAAGCAAAGGGAGTTGCGTGGACTTGAATTTGGTGTTAACTACGACAAGGGATCTACTCAAGTTTCTCGTGATATGTCTCAAGGGGTTGTAGTGCCTTATGTTTAGGATGCTTTCTTGGAATGTGAGGGGCGTGAATGACACAGGCCAAAGATCTATAATTAGAAGTTTGTTGCGGGATTGGAAGTGTGATCTTGTTTGCTTCCAAGAAACAAGACTTGAGGACGTTTCTCAATTTGATGTTCATAGTCTTTTCGGTCGTAGATCGTGTGATTTTTCTTTCCTCCAAGCTAGAAGTTTAGCCGGTGGCATTTTGACTATGTGGGACAAGGAAGTTCTTCAGTTGACGTCATTTTCTTGTGTTCTCACTCACATGTTTCTTTCTTATGGTTGAATCGAACGTCTCTTTGGGTTTCACTAGTGTTTATGGACCTCATTCTAGAGAGGACAAACTTAAGTTTTGAGAGGAATTATGCAATATTAGGAATGGTTGGAGTGGGCCTTGGTGTGTTGCCAGAGATTTTAATGAAATCCTTTACAGTCAGGAAAGGAGTAAGGGGTCGAGCTCTTCTAATACGATGGTTGAGTTCCATGACTTCATCAATTATTCGGCCTTACTGGATCTTCTGCTGACAGAGTGAGACTTCACTCGGTCTCGCGGTAATGAGACTTCCACTTGTTCAAGAGAGGACCGCTTCTTAATTTTCGAGGTGTGGGAGGAATTATGGCCTGATTTCATCCAGAAGAGGCTACCTTGTCCTTTATTAGTTCATTATCCTATTTGTTTAGAGCAGATGATGATTAATTGAGGGAAACGTCCTTTTAGGTTTGAGAACATGTGGTTACAAGTTGACGGCTTAACCACTCTTATCAAAAATTGGTGGGAGCTAGTTATATTGTTGCCAAAAAAACGAAGATGGTCGAGGAGTTAAGGAAGTGAAATAATGAAGTCTTTGGTGATGTCAAGGTTAAAAAATATAATCTGTAGAGTAATATTTCTTCCTTTAATGCAAAAGAGGAAACTGTTGGTCCAACCTCCGACGAGGTTAATAAGAGAGAAGATGCACAAACTCATTTAGCGAGGATTATGTTGATGGAGGAGACTTCTTGGAGACAAAAATCAAGAGCCTTTTTGGCTTAGGGCAGGTGACAGGAACATGAGCTTCTTCCATAAGTTGGCTTATTCCCATCGCAAGTTCAAGTATATGTTTTCTATTATTGTGAAGGGTTCCTCGTTTAATTCTTTGGAAAACATGAAGCTTGCCATCCAAGGCTATTGTTCTTCCCTTTTCTGTGAGGTTGAGCCTTTGAGACCAAAGTCGACGTGTTGGGCTTACGTACTATTACCGTCTTACAGATGACGGACATTGAGATATTTTTCTGAGGATGAAGTTTTCAGAGCGTTGCATCAATGTTGCAGTGACAAGGCTCTTGGTGCGGACGGCATGACTATGGCTTTCTTGCAGCATAATTGGGACATTTTGAAAGCAGATATTTTAAGGATGTTCTCTGAATTTCATTCCATGGGAAAGTTTGTCAAGAGTCTCAATGCTACTTTCATCGGCTTTATTCCTGAGAAATCGGGTGCGGAGGACATTAGGGACTATCGGCTAATCAGTTTGGTTGGGTGTGTGACTGAAGCTTTTATCTAAGGTTCTTGCCATTTGATTGAAAGGTGTCATTGGCCATTTGATCTCAGATTTTCATAATGCTTTTGTTGGGGCCCGACAAATTCTGGATGTCTTCTTGTCTTGATTGCTAATGAGCTTGTGGATTTGAGGATCAAAGAGGGAAGGGAAGGCCAGGGGTGATTTGTAAACTTGATATAGAGAAGACCTACGGTCATGTCAAGTGGGATTTCCTTATTTACATTTTGAAGAGGATGGGCTTTGGGGACAAATGGATAGGGTGGATGAATTGGTGCATCTCGAGTACTTCTTTTGCATTGCTTATTAATGGTTCCCTTACGGACTTCTTCCCTGATTTCAGAGGACTTTGTCGAGGCGATCCTATCTCAATGCTTCTTTTCATCCTTGTTATGGAGGTTTTGAGTTGTCCATTGCTTTCCAAGCCGGTATGATTTTAGGTTTTTTGGTGGGCGGTCAGATTCGTCGTGCAGGGATATTTCTCATCTTTTTTTGCTGATGACACGATAATTTTTTCTGATAGCGAGTGTGAGCAGATGATCAATGATCATCTTCGTTGCATTCTCGTTTGGTTTGAGGCTGTATCTGGATTGAGGGTCAACCCTTCTAAGTCTTTTATTTTACCTGTTGGGGAAGTGGACAATGCTCACTTACTTGCAGGGATTTTGGGCTGTGGTGTAGAGTGTAGACTTCCTCCTGTCATCGTACCTAGGTCTTCCTCTAGGTGCGAAGTTCATAGAGAAGTCTATTTGGGGACCAGTTGTTGAGAGATTTGAAAGAGACTCTAGTTGGAGATCAAAGTGTCTTACGAAGGGGGGTAGATTGACCCTCATCAAAAGTGTCCTTTCTAGCATTCCAACCTACTTTCTTTTGCTTTTCCCTATCCCTTGTTCGGCAGATAACAAGTTGGAAGCCATTAAGAGGAGGTTCTTGTGGGGTTCTTTTGGTAATGATTTCAAGTGTCATTTGGTGAAAATGGAACATTATTATGCAACATTTTCCTAAAGTTGGCTTAGGCATTAGAGACCTAATCATCTTTAATGAGGCTCTTCTTGGCAAATGGTTCTGGAGGTTTATGAATGAGAAAGACAAGCTTTGGAGGATTGGAGTTATGGCTAAATATGAGGTGGAGGGACTGGACTGGATTCCAAGGAACCAGAATGACACTGATGGAGTAGGTCTTTGGAAGTTTATTATTAAAGGTTGGGACTGTTTTTTCTCTCATATCATTTTTGAGGTGGGTGATGGTCCCTCAATCTTTTTTTAGCATAGTAGATGGTGTGATGGCGTTCGTTTAAGGGATTGCTTCCCTTCTCTTTTTGCTCTTGCAGGAGACAAAGACGCGCTTTTCTCTGATTATTTGGAGCACAACTCTACCACTATTGTTTGGTCTTCCATCTTTGTTTGTGAAGCTTTTTCGGATAATGATAGTGTGGTCTAGCTCCTTAGCATGCTTGATCGGGCTTCCATGGGGGACACTTCTTGTGACATGGTTAGATGGAATCTTACCACCATCAGAAAATTCGCTGTTAAATCCTTTTTCTTCACCTCTCTTTATCTTTTGGGAATTTGTCTTCTTCACTCTCAGATGGTGGTTTCCCTTGGAGCATCATTTGGAAGTCCTTGACCCCATTCAAAGTATTGGAAGCTTCTCATGGCAAGATTCTAACTTATGATAACTTACAAAAGAGGGGTAAAACATTCATCAACATGTGCTTTATGTTTGAAGACGATTCGGAATCAGTTGACCACTTATTCCTCCATTGTCGGTTAGCTAGAAGCCTTTGGGAGTTAGCTTTGAATTGCTTGGGTCTTCATTGGGTGAAGCCTATATATGTGAGACAACAATTAGTTGCGTGGGAAGGTTTTTTTGGAAAGAGGGTCAAGTTTGAAGTTTTTCACGCTATTTCCCATGCAATCTTTTGGTTGTTGTGGACGGAGAGAAATATGAGAGTTTTTGATGGCGTTGAAACCTTAATTGAGCAATTCAAAGACAAGTGGCTGAAGGCCTTATTCTTTTGGAAGGAGGAGGTTTTTTTTTTCTTCGATTGATGTAATCGATTCTGTGGATAGCTTTTTCTTGGGTTGTGATTAGCTTTTGTGGGATGCTTTTTCAGCATCCTTTCTTGTATATGCTTCTTATCATTATCAATATATTACCTTTTCCTATTAAAAAAAAGAAGTCATTAGAGCCATTTCCCGACTGTCTTTTAGAATGGTTTGGATGGAGAGAAGTAGGAAGGTTTTCACTTGAGCTGAAATACCTTTTGAGTGAGTCAAGGACAAGTCCCTTATGAGTTTATAGCTTTGTGAGGAAGGCTATTTGCACTTTTCTGATTGATGTAATCAATTGTGTTGATAGCCTTCTTGTGGATTGTAGTTAACTTCTCTACATAATGCTTGCTTAGCATCCACTCCTTTTTGATTTTCTATTTTATCTGTGTATACAACTTGCTTTTTCCTTAACAAAAACTAACCATTTAACTGACTTAGGTAATCAAAACTAAAGAGAAAAATAAAAGAGTGATGTCTAGTTAAACCTGCATAAACCTTCTTCGTATACCATTACCATTGTAGCTTAGAATATTTTCGTTAATTGATTGTTACTAAGGAAACCTGCAAGCTCCCGTCATTGGACAGTAATTTGGATTTGAAGCTGAACCTTTGATTTTTCTCTGCAAAATGCGGTTGATCCTGTGGAACAGGTTCAATTGGGTCTTAGTCTCTTAGATAAACAAATCCAAATCCGTACTCGTTGTTGTCCTGATAACCGATGGTGTTTTTTTTCGGGGGGGGGGGGGGGGGGGGGGGCTTGCTGATGTGGCAGCCTTGCCCTTGTAATTACAGAAGCTGTTTCCATTGGACCTATATTTTTTTTTTTTGGGGGTAGGTAATCATAGATATATAATAAAAGGACACCAAGGGGATGTCACCCATGTACAAAAGGGCATTACAAAAGCATTAGCTCCTTGAACTCTCATCCATTATACGATCAACGAAAGCCAAAAAAGTTAACTCTGTCACTGAACCTCATACACCAACTATACAACAACCTCAAAAAATAGAGCTTGCAGACGATTGACTTCCTATTACTCCATAAAAAAATATAGGACAGTTGATGGGGTATTTGCTTTAGTCAATTACAGTCCAGTACAATACAACCTGAAAATTGCTCAAAAAGTTCCCTGACAATCACCTTATTGGGAAATGGCTTGGGCAATTCTGTTACCATTAGTTTTTGCTTGGCATGAATTGATTCAGAACTACCAGCTTCAAATGTTCAAGGGACAAGCTGAACTGCTAATCTAGACTTTTCTTAATCAGTGGAAATTTTAGTTTTTTGATGGAGACAATTGATATAATTAAGTGAAAAAATAGAGGACATATCATTTTGTTCTATCTGCTCTTAATTTTTTTTAACCACATCTCTCTATATGTTTATCTGTTCAATGGAAGGGGGGGGGGGGGAGAGTGAGGGAAGCTAGAATGTAAGGGGGGTTCACAAATCATGGCTCTGTATTGCTCAGGACAAGGTGCCGGAGACCATTGAGACTCTCAGAAAAGCTGGAATAAACTTTTGGATGCTTACTGGTGACAAGCAGAACACCGCCATTCAAATTGCTCTTTCTTGTAATTTCATACCTCCAGGTATTCTTGTATCTTCTTCTGGTTCTGGTGATTCTTCAATAGAATCTCCATGCTTTTGGTTTTCTTTTGTCTAGAATCTGAAAGGTGTTTCTTTATATAGATATTAAGGGGCCTTCTTTTGTTAATTTTGGACAGAACCTAAAGGTCAGCTGCTGTTGATTGATGGAAAGACTATAGATGATGTCCGTAGAAGCTTGGAGAGAGTCTTACTCACTATGAGAATAACAACTGCAGAACCAAAGGTACTGTCATGTAATATTTGGAGCTTTGTGTTTGACAATAGCTGATGGATTCCACTTGAAATTGGCACCTCACGACCTATGTCATGTTGGGATTACTGACATCTTGTGCGGTTGTCGTCATTCTCCTGTTTGGAATCTTGTGAAACGACATATGCTGTTTCTATTTTAACACATTAGCATGTATTCTAACCGTTGTTGAGGAACTTTTGGCTGGAATTCTGATTTCAGTCAGATACCTGAAAAACATTCACTGACTGGTCACTTTGGAAGGCATTCATTGTCTTTCAGACTTTCTCATCACTCCCTCTGGATGTCTTTTCTTTACAAGGATGAACCTCCTATGCCTCATTCATCATATTTTGGCCTCATTGATGCTTCTATGTTTATCCACATCACTTCTTTTTTAATTTAGTCATGTTGTGCAACACATCGAAAGGAATATCCCTATTTTACCCGCAAATATCATTTGCCGTGTTCGATTGTCCAGCACTTATTGGCTTATTGCCATATACCATTATGAGTCTGATCGTTGTTGATTAAATTTATGTTTATGTGTGTTTTTTATGTGAGAACTTTCAGCTGGATTTTCAAAGTGGCAATTAAGGTCATTTGAGGATCAAAGATGACCTTTCTATGTATTAGTCCCTTGTTTGGTATGCGTGTTTTGGACTTCCATTGAAATTGCAATTTTGTAAATACCTCTTTGATGATTGATGAATTTTAATATATGAATATGCATTTTCAATATAAATTACCATTAATAATTGGTAACATAGCAATGTCCCTTATTCCCTCTTTGGCTTCACATGTTCCTTCCTCGTTCTTCAGCTTCCCCAGGATTTAGGGTGGAATTGGAGACTTTTATTCCCCATTGTATGTATCTTTTTTAGAACCCCATGTGTCCACCATGAGAGCTGAGATATTGTACGCTATGGATTCAAAATGTGGCCGAATTGCGACGAAATGGCCGTATTGGAAAGCTTTCGAAGTTGGGCGAACCGCGTTTTCATGCCGCGACAAGCCGTGATATGGAATGCAATTGCAATATTATAGCGATTTTACCTTATCGCGACCGAAACCGAAGTCGCGACTGAAACCGTATTTTGAATCCTTGTACGCTTTCCCACCTCAAAATTCTCACACACCAATGTCCTTCTGAATCTGATATGATTCACAGTTTTTATTTTGAACATGATGCTTTTGTTGATACTTCAGTATCTTAATTTTATTTGTAAGCTGGCTTTCCCTGCTGCAGTATCTGTTCAACTAGATTAGAGGAATAGAATCAATAGGCACAAACAATGTATAACAATAAAATGAAGCAGGTCCCTTCACTCCATTAATACTCGAAATTCTTTTGGAAAACTATGTTAAATAGGATAAAATTATTGCAGAGTTTCAAAAGGCAAAGGGATGTTATCTGATATTTATTGTGACTAACCTTGTATTCTACAGTGGTGATTTCAGAAGTGTAATATGATCTGTGGTGATATTCAACATGCAAATACAGTTATCCAACTATATTTACTGAAATATAACTTTGAATCTGGCAAGATAATAATCATTGTGATCACTTGTCTTGTCATAGTGCACATTGGAGCTATGTCCAGCGGACTCAGGTATTAGTTGTAGGATGCAGTATGGATCTGAATGTCCTGCTCATCAAAGTTCTAATTGTAGGACACTGAGATACCTAAAACTCAGGTGTAGAAAATGAGACCCGTCCTTTAATGTGTGGAAACTGCAATGCCAAATTGCCTTGTCAATGAAATTGTTCTAGGATATTTCATAAAAACTTAAAATCAAAAGCCTACTTCAATTCAATCTATACATACGATGGCATTGATACTTATAACTAAACTCGGGGTGTAATTGAGCCAAACCGAGCCTGGTGAGTCTGAAAATCTTAGGCTGCAGCTAGGTCCCTTGAATTTCTTCTCTTTTTTTTTGTGGCTAATACAATTATCAAAAAAATTAAATTCATACTTTTTTTTTCTATATTTAGCCTAGTATTCAATAAATAGAGGAATAAGAGGAGGGGATTACAAGGGGAAATATCCTAAGTATAAAATCACAATCTACATCTACTCTTAGTAACCTACAATTCAACAACAAAGAGAATGGAGTTGACGTAGCATAATGAAAAACAAGAAAGTGACAGTTTTGTATTTCTAATAGTAATTCAAACTTTAAACATAGGTATTGATTAGGAAAAAGGGAATAAACCAATCTAACTGAGCCGAGCTGACCACGCTGAAGTCAGGGCACGACTCATAAGGCATAACAGCTGGCCTGGGCTTGGGCTTAGTTTTACCTGAGCCGGCTCGTTTCATTACAGCCCTATTCTAAATAATAAAAACAGTGAGATTTTGGAAAGGAAAAGGTTATCCGCTTGGTGAACTAGTAAACACTAGGGAAACATTAAAATAATGAATGGCGAAGGACAAGGGCCATATATTCCCCCTTTTTTCTTTTCATCCCTGCTACTTTTTCTGAATGCGGCAGCACCTGGGAGGAGAAGGATCTACAAACATTGGATATGCCATGGTCCGTTGTTTATCTTTCCCTTTTTATGATGTCTTTCCTTTTCTTCCTTATCACAGGATGTGGCATTTGTTGTTGATGGTTTGGCCCTTGAAATTGCCCTCAAGCATTACAAAAAGGCATTCTCTGAGTTAGCAATACTGTCAAGAACAGCAATATGTTGCCGTGTGACACCATCACAGAAAGCTCAGGTGCACATCATTGCTATCTGTTTTATAATATAGTCTGAATGAGCCATCATGTCATGTTTCTGGCTCATTTGCTTTTTCTTGGTTAGTACGTATTCTCTTAATAAGGAAAGGAGTGTAGAAATTTGAAAGCCTCTTTTTAGTTGCTAAATTTTCTTAGACTGTGAAAAGAGTGAACTTAGGAAACCTTTATGAACTTTCAACCTGAATGCAATGAGAAAAACTATTGATAGTCTTCCTTAGCAGTATATATTCAACATGCAAAATTATTCAGTGTTAACTCTCTTGGCTTGTGTGTCTAGGGAGAGAATTGTGTCATGAACATAACTCTTAAAATTTGGGTAGTCTTGCACTAGTGTTTCCTGACCGGTTTGAATTAGGTGGCTGGTCATATGCTATTTTTGGAAGAGGTGGGAAAATTTCGCAGTCAAGGGAAATATCTGCACCCCCCCTCCCCCTGTTTTTGTGGCCTTTGTTGTATGGTGCAGAAGAAACTAAATTCTTTCTGTTCGTGGCTGCATGCACTACTACAGGCGTAAGTCTAGTTCATCTTATTGAAGTTTTATACTCCCTCCATCCCATGTTCATTTAGTCCCATTTGTTGTCAAAGTTCTCTTTTCCAATGACTTTTCTCTATTTTCATTGGTTGGGTAATCATTTCCACAGTATAAATTGCATTTAATGCTTATTTTGATACATACCCGAAATTTGACTTCCAATATGGGACAGAAGGATTACTTTATTTTGCACTTAAGAACTTTCAGCTTGGTATACAAATGGACTGATGGAACTGGCTATAATTACGCTACAGATTTGGAAAAAAAATATATTGTTTTAGTACCTTATTTTTTTGGAATTTTTCTGAACAGCAGCGGCCGGGAAGAGGGTTAGTATTGATTTATTTTTAGTTCTGCATATTGGTTGCTGATAGAGTTGTTACAGTGTTCTTGGATGATCTTGAGCATTTTGTTCGAATGGATAACTGCTTTTTGGTTTGAATGGAAAGCTTTCATGAATTAAATGGAAGTTCAGTCTTCCAGCCGCAAGATTACCTACACATGAATAGATTAAAGAAGCAGAGAACTCTTGCTCTCCCTCTTTCTCCTTCTCTCTCCCCCCCTCCCCCTCCTCCCAAATTCTTTTGGGATGGTGTTCATAAACAGCATAAGGAGGAGCTATTTGCCTAGCCTTGAGGGTAGAATGCAACTGGGAATCATAGCTAGAGCTGAAGGTGAATTGTGCACCTCTCTCTGGAGAAGGATGCTAAATCGTTCTTCATCTTTGAGCCTTGGAATCAGCCACTGACAAAGTCAGGTTAGACTGCCTACAATTCACCCTTTGGGTGGGGCCCTTCTCTGGACCCTACGTGAACGCGGGATGCTTATGCACCGGGCTTCCTTTTTCCCCCTTTCCTATCCGTGAATCAAGAAACAGGTCCAACAATAGGATACCTCTAAGAAAAGAAATTGTGAATAGCCCGAGGAACCCGTTTGGCTGCCATTTTGTGAGGCTGCTTCACGTAGGATTAACTTGCATCTTATTTGACGGAAACATCATACACACACCTAGAAGTTATACCTCCACAGGTTGAGCACCGGTGCCATTAAAAAGGCTCAAGGCGATAAAAGCGCAAAGGGCCGGGGTGCTCGGGGTGCAGGCTTCGAGGCGAAGGCGTGGGCTTTTCCAACACGAGGTCCACTTTTACTAAAAAATGTTTAAAAATCATTTGCAAACCATATTTTGACAAATAAGTTAGATAGCTTTAAACAATTGATTAGACATCGAATCGGGCCATACTATCTTATATTGGGTCCATCAATTCCAAAGGCATTTTAGGAAGGAGAAAAAAAACAATGAAGTAAACAATATTTGACAGCATATTAGAACGGAAGAGAGGTATATTCTTTAATCATTCTTTCCATATTATTGGCGCTTCCCATTTATAGAGAGAGAGACTGGCGTAGATCGGTGCTTAAAAAAGTATGGGAAAAGATGGGTCAGCTATGTCTTTATTAGAACACTATACAAGCCTTGAGCTATAGCCCAACCCTCCATCTGAAAATTCGAGTTTCTAAATTAGGTTTCTTCAAAGTTGTATATATTCAAAGCAATTGCATGCAATTCGATAAGGGTTTCCACCCAAAAATGAATAATATAGGAAAGGTAAGTGTCAATCTAAAGGTATTTGTGTTTTTCCATGGTGTATGTTCCCTTTTCTCTCTCTCCCATGATCTTTTCCCATAAAACACGGGCTTGGGTCGTTTTGAGCCTCGGTTTGAAGCACAAAAAAGCGAGGGCTTTTGTGGGCTTAAAGAATGAGCTGGGCTTACCCCTTGCAAGGCACAACAGGTTAGGCCTCGTGTGGGCCTTTTTTAAACACAGTTTAAAACTAAGAACACTGCTTTGTGTTGAAAACTAAGAACACTACTCATATAGTATGTTGACAGTATTACTCTAAAAACAATTTAATCGCCTCAAAAACCTGAAGACTTGAAGTGGCTGCACATTGAGTGAAAAAGAGTGCTATCTCCGGTCCATACATACCAGCAGTTCCAGCACCACCATTGCCTAGTATGCATCCCACCAAAATGGATGTCTGGAGAAATTTGCTAATGGGGATGAAGATAAAAGGAAGGAAGCCTGAAACAAGGAATATAGGGATAATCTTGGATTTGGAAAATCATTGTATTTTCATTATTATTTTATGTTATTTTCATGTGCGGTATCGTATGGTGTTTTAGAAGAGTCTAAATAAAGTTACTTAGTTGTGTTTTTGGTAGTATTTAGTTTCCTAATTTATATAGGTTTGTCTTTAGATAGCAATTGTGTTCCATGTCGTCAGGGCATTAGAGATAGATGCAAACATTTAAGGTTATTACAACCCATTTATAATATTGATTATTGAGTTAAACACAGAGATGTTGCGTCTCCTCTTCTCTTCCCTCTCCTCCTCTCCCCTCTCACTCTTGCCCAATTTCCGTGATCTCTGTGAATTTGGTACCAGAGCATCCTGTTCACCATCAGCTTGCTACGCACTAAGCCTAAGAAGTAAAGGGAGACTTTTGAAGTTAAGGAGATATACACGCATCATGAAAGCAGATCAAAGAGCTAGAGAGAAACAAAAGGGAATGATAACCCTAGAGGAGTTAAAGATACATGGAACCCTCCTGTATCACCAGCATATGCTTTGTTGCCAACCTAGCCTCTTGACATGTATTTCAAATTTTCAACTCAATTTCTTTTTTCCGTAATTTACTTGCTAATGAGAAAATCATTGAGCCTCTATTATGCTTCATTCACTATAGAATAAGGTCCAATCCAAAAACCCCCATTCTGCTTTGGAGAAGACTTGACAACAACAATGACAACCATCACAATCACTAAGCCTCTAGTATTGAGCTTTTTTTTTAAAAAAAAAAGGGCAGACCCCCCCCCCCCCCGACCCCCACCAAAAAAAATTTCTTTGGGGAAGATGATGACAACAACAATGACAACCATCATTTAGTGTCTCATCAAAGCAAGATATGCGGAAGTCCAAAGGTAGCTAGTCTCACCTAGACAAGCAAAGATGTAGACCCCATCTTGAGGGGATGTGTCTCTGTGTGTGAGAGAAAGAGAGAGACTTTTGCAAAGTGGTTTCAAAGAGTTCAAACTTCTTGGCAATAAAATTACAAAGGAGCTCAAACAGGGAGGAAATAAATAAAAGACCTAAGTACATGGAGTGGTTAATTCCAAGAATGCATTACAGCCCTAAGAGATAGTACTAGAAGGTCAATTTCCATGATCTAAAAAGTCACAATCATAGAACATGAAAGGGATAAACATAGATTGGGTGCAGCTGATATAAAAAGGATGGAGGAACTGTAAAGGCAAAAAAGAAATTATGCATGCAAGCTACTACGAAGACTACGGATGTGCTTTCCTTATCGAAGAATCTTAAGGTTCAAAACTGAAGAGAGATAACTAACACCTTGAAAATAGATGACTGAGATACTAGTGAGCAGCGACAAGAGAGAGCATTAACTTTAAGGATCCCATTTGAAGTGTGCTATATAATCCTTGTACTCACCATGAACTCCATTCAGGGTTCATTCTGTGTAAAATTTGGGCAATATTCATTGCCTATCAACCGATAAAACCCTTCTTCTGAGCTTATGGCTAGGAGAAATCTCTCCTGCTTTCTCCAAAGTGGCTGCTAAATTGGCTGCACTGGTGAACAAAGACGTGAAATAGATCGGAATATTTCACCAAATACTCTTATTATACAAAGTTAACATGTCTGCTGTTGCCAACATGTCCAATTTTTACCTTGTTGGCCTATATGGAATTCTTCAATCTTAGAAAAGAACAAGACGACTCCCAAATGTACAATTAGTAGTGCATCCAGCCTACATCCAAAATTTCTGCCATTGAATGTGAGTTTGCAGCATCATTTGCATCAGCACATTTTCTTTAAACTGATTCTTGATCATGCTTTTGTTCACGACTCAGAAGATCAGAAGGGCTTATCTCAAGAAAGCGGAATCACTCTTGCCAGCAATATTTATCCTTGTAAATAGGGCTTTGTGTCTCTTGTCTTGTATCGTGGGATCCAGCTGCTTATTTTCTTCTTCTGGTGTTACTGATTAGTTTTTTTTTGGGGGGGGGGGGCCCTGAATGTGTTTAGCTTATCTTCTCAAAATGAATCCTGACACTCAGGAAATGAATGGGTGGATTAAGTCACGCCCTGCTTCATCGTGACATTTGCTTCTCCTTCCCCCTAGGTCTTAAAGCTAGGGTTGAGGAGCTCTGAACCAATTAGGGAACCCTCTGCCAGTTAAGCAATTTTCCTTTTGGGAATATATTTTTACATTGATAGCAATATTGGAGACTGTGTGATTTACCTTATGCTGGATGTACTGCAAGAGGATTGGTATGCATTAGTGGTTTCAACTTGTAACTAAAATAGAACAAAGCTTACACCTGATTACTGCATTGTGTGCTCATGGCTCTATTGGTTTTCAAAAATAGCTCGCTGTCTTTCTCAAACTGATGTCTGTGTCCTTGTCGTCAACTTAATGATTTGCTTTGTGCTATTGGTATTTTGTTCTTCAACGTTGCATGACTTGTTCTTTTCGCATTCTATATACAGCTGGTGCAGCTGTTAAAATCATGTGATTACAGAACTCTGGCTATTGGTGATGGTGGAAATGATGTGAAGATGATACAGCAAGCAGATATTGGTGTTGGAATCAGCGGAAGAGAAGGATTGCAAGCAGCAAGGGCAGCGGATTACAGTATTGGGAGTATGTTTTTTTTTGCAGTTTTGTTTGTAACTTTTAGCTCACGTCCAGAATTGGTTATGGTTTGGCTTTCAATTACCTGATCCTCCCTGTGTACAGTTTTTTTTCCTTCTGTTGGGGCTTGGTGCTTACTTCCCCAACGTTCATTTGTGAGGCTGCAAGCCTACAATGACTTTCTGAGAGCCTCTTTGTTTATTGCTTTTGTGTTTGTTTATTTTCTAGTGAGAAAATTCATTTCCACGTTGGAGACTAAGGAGATGCTGACTTTTATGTGAGAGAGGGTATAAGACGGAGAAATTTATAAATTTATTCAACGACCAATTGATATTCTAAATTTGTGTTGAATATCTTGGAATTTTCTGCTTGTCAAAGCTGGCAAGATTCAGCAACATGGTATTGTTATGTTCAGAATGGGAATGAAGTTGGTAATATTTCTTTTGCAATGTCCTGGCCTTTGCTGTTCTATAGCTAAGTGATTGAGGAACAGGTTGGTTATGAAATACGATATTTAGTAATGCATTGATCCAAAAGACTTATGGATGACCTGCCTCATGAAGTCTTCAAGGTTGTCACTCTTTTGGCTATACATCCGAGATTTTGCCATTATTTTTAGTGGCGAAGATTCAATCAACAATTTTGCTATATGGAGCAGCGACGCTTGCTGGGCATAGCAGCAGGCGCATCAACAATGTGAGGATTGGGGCTGCTCTTCTATGTTTTGGGTAAAGATATACAGTTCCACAGTCAAAATAAGGAATCTTTTGGTTGTTGCTAATTAATTCCGTATGGTGAGAAGTGACACCTTCGAAATGGAATAGCCCCTAGTCTGCATGCCAACCCCCTAGATAAATTCTACTTCAACCTTTTGGGAAGTAAATACATTATTAAACCTTGTTGTCAATTATGATATTTATTTAGCCATGTAAGTGTAGGGTGTATAACTTGAGCAAAATCATGGGAAGTAGAGCGGTTGTGACTTGCAACCAAACAAATAATAGAAACGCAATTTTTTAATAGAAGTGGCCAGCAGAGTGGTGCTGGTCGACCGAGCCTGGGTCAAAGTTGGCAGGCCAGTCTCTAGATTTGCTGCTTCAGCCTGGCCTATATCTAAAGATAAGCTGATCGTAAGACCCCTCGTCACCCAATGACTTAGGTAACGTGGCCTGTCTCAGATTGCTTTTCAGGCCTTGCGTTTTCTTTTCTTTATTCTCCAGATCAAATGTAAAGGTGTTATGGACCTGTCTCGCCTGGACAATGGTCTGAGCCAGTTCCAGATCTGAGCTAGACTGACCTGGACTTGGTCTGTACCTGGCCCAGGGCAGCGCCCAATGTCGCCCCCACCTTTACTGAGCAAGTTACTTTTTCTTTCCTGCTGACCAAACATGTTAAATCAACTTCCCATTGAGTTTATGAGGGAATTCATTGTCCATAAGTGCAACTTTTAATAGGAAGTTAAGCAAACAAAACAATACTTACATGTTTAGCCTTTTCAGTATGATATGTGAGCGATTCTCATCAGCGTTTAGATTCTCCTCTATGTCAGTCCTAGTGTATTCTGTCTTCTTTCACCCTTTTTTTAACCTCAGCATCTTTGCTTGACCTTGATGATTTATTCACACTACAGTAGTTTTTCTGGTATAAAAAAGTCCTAAGTGGGACCATTTTCAACTAAACTTTAGTTTGAACATGAATAGAAAGATTGGATCCCCCACAGCTGAATGAATTTGTATATATGCATAGTTTCACTTAGAAGTTTCATGAGATCAACTCATAGAATTTAGGTGCCCTAGTTTTCTTTATCTTCTAAGAAGTTTTGTTGTTGAACATGGTAGCTAGTTCCTCTCGGTTTCCTCTTCTGCACAGTGTGAATCCAGTAGCGTCTTCTGATTAGTTCGAGGCTTTGAGGTGGCAATGGCAGCATGGTTGCTTGTGATTCTAAGTGCAGCACTAAAGAAATAAAATGCTTAGCTTTTTTCTCTTTTTTCCCCCATGTAAAGTGGTGACTTTATTAATTCCATGAATTTGATATGTATTAGAGGTTCATGACCAAATTGATATGTACACTTTAGGGCACAATAGTGCCAATACAATATGTTAACTCAGACATAGAATGCCTTTCGTTGGATGCTAGCTCTGTATCATTCCTTAAATTATGAATTTGTGATAGATATGTATTTTATACTCTATTTTCCTTTAAGTGGGGAAAAATTTATTTTTGCTTTTTTTTTTAAAAAAAAAACCCCTCTTGTTGCTTTGGTGCATTCAAGGCAAAGAAGGCTACAATGTTTTGATTCCAGTAAATTATGGCTTAATGTGTAGCTTATGCATGCTTTGCAGTCTTCCTTGTTAAAACCGCAGATTGAAAATGTTCAAAGAAACACTTAAACAGGGAGGAAGGGAACCAGATATGTATTAACCCAGTATTGAGAGCTAATGTTATAGAATGTGCAAAACCCGTTGGGCTGAGACAATTGTAATTCGGAAAAGTTTTCATTTGTCAAATTGTCAATTTGGAGTGCATCCTCACTCTTGGTCTTAGGGAGTATATTTGAGATTTTTCCAGATTAGTTGTTTGCATCTTTCTTATTGCGCGAACTGGCTATGCTCAGTTTATGGTTTGAATGAGTTGTCTCAATCAATATTTCATATCTAAATCTTTAGGAGTGCTTCTTAACAATGCTGAATTTGTTGAGTTATCCTTGTATTGGATGCCGTGTCACTCAGACTATGCTATGGGTGTTGGGTGTTGGTTTCGTACATCTTGTAAAATTTTTGCATGTTTTTTTCATCTAGAATGAAGTACCAAGTGCTCTGACATGAGTATCTGAGGTGTCTGATGTAGATTGGATGTGCATGTTGCCATCTCTGATAGCAAATCTTTAACTGCAGAATTCAGGTTTCTGAAGAGGTTGATTCTTGTGCACGGGCGTTATTCATACAACCGCACAGCATTTCTTTCCCAATATTCCTTTTACAAGTCGCTAATTATCTGCTTCATACAAATATTGTATGTCAGTTTATCCTGTCTGATTGGAACTTTGTTTCTGGTTTTTACTTAGGTATTTCTACCATTGATCAGCTAACTCATCGGGAACATTCAGTTTCTCTTTTATCTCAGGTATCTCGGGAACCAGCCTATTCAATTCTTTCAGTTTGATGGCTTATAATGTCTTCTACACCAGCATCCCCGTTCTAGTTACTGTCCTTGATAAAGATCTAAGTGAAAGGACAGTGATGCAGCATCCTCAGATCTTATTCTATTGTCAAGCTGGAAGGTATGTTTGCTAATATCAAATTTAGAACTCTGAAACAAGTGATTGACTTGGTGCCCTCCTCTTGAGAAGACCCCCCCCCCTTCCAGGGGTCGCCTCAGTATTTACTGATGGTGAATAATGGAATAAAATCCAAATTTTACGGGCTAGAAATCATTTGGGCTTGGGGGGGGGGGGGTTGATATTGTGGTTACTTTTGTAGCCTGTTTTGAAAGAGGCAAAGAGAAAGAACTTCACCTGTATCTTAGTAAGATTTGGTTTTACGTCCAAACTCAATAGACTAGATAATTTTCTTATGGACTTTTCGGTTGTACTTGTGGTTAGTTTTCTAGCTATTTTGAAAGATGCAAAGAAAGAATGTCAGCTTTATTTTAGTAAGATTTGGTTTCAACCTAGAATGTTCTTTTTTATGTTTAGTTTTCATGTGTTTTAGAGTACAAATGAATTCGCTTACTGGAGAAATATTTTTTCTCTGTTTGGTGATAGATGATAAAGAATTTCATTAAAGGGGATCTGCACGATGTGATCCATCTAGACATGCTCGATTATTCTTTCGTGTTATGATAAGTTGATTGACCATACACGGCTGGGTTACTGCCTTACTCCTTTAATGAGTCCTCTTCTGTCCCGTATCTCTTCTCTTCTGACAGTCATCAGTCGTCAGTCGTCCCTATTGTAGTGACTTGAAAATACAAGCATTTTTCCAGACACAACTAGATTCTCTAGTTCCTGAATGTGGACTTTCTCCCTTTACTCTTTCTCCAAATCACTCCCTCAATGAAATAATGCTGTATCACTTTTGGCTTTTCTGTTGACATTTATTGTATGTTAATCAATTGTGATATTTGGAATTGAGTTTTGTGTTTTATATTAGTTTCTTATTAGTTTCTTAGTTCTTAAACTTATAAATGGTTTTAATCTAACTGGTGTTTACCTTGGAACAGGCTGCTAAATCCAAGCACATTTGCCGGGTGGTTTGGGCGTTCTCTCTTTCATGTATGGCTTTAAACTGTCATTTTCCTATACATATGCATGCACAATCTCCACCAGAAGGGTTTAGTTGTATAAGAGTGGCACCTTGTATGAGAATTAAGATCCCTTAATGGACAGACTTTTAATCTTGGGCATAATTCATGGTAGCTTAGGTGATCAAATGTAGCAGAATTTACAGAATGCAATGATATTTTGTGCATGAAGATGAAGTGTCAGGAACATTTACCTGTATCACACCCCAATGCGACATGTGGCATATTCCTTATCTAAGCCAAGGGGTCCCCTCACCCATATTACTTCCCATTATGATAGAACTGTGTCCTTTACTGCTGACACTAGCAATGGTCACTGATAGTTGCGTGGAGTAGGAAAACTAGGAAGAGGATTGAGTCACCTAAGATGTTATTGCCATCTGCATGGGTCTGCTGCTCCTTTATGCTTATGCACCACACCATACGACGAGGCCCCTGAGGACTCTTCTGGTTCTGCTGGCTGCTTTCCTAGGAGGTCCTTAGATTTCATGATGTAAAATAGAGTTCTTATGTGATCGGTCAGTTGGGCAACCTGTCGCCCTCGCTGCATGGGGTACTGGTGTATTGTTGCAAATGACATTTAAGGTGAAAGGTGCAGAGGCAATAATTTGTCTAACCATAAAAATAATATTTACTTGGCAAAAAATTGCCTTCTGTATGGTAGAACTTGGAGGTGAGCATATTGTTGTTCCGTAGGAAGGTGGTGGAGATATTTTGTTAGATTGAGTTGTCCTAAATGCCCTACAATATGGATCTACAAACTCCTTATCCAACATTGCATCCGAGGTTCAGATCTAATATGGTTGCATCTGAGGCTCTGAATAGATTAGGTGTTACAATTTGGCTTGCCACCTATTCATAGATAGTATTTAATTGTTGATCAAGTATGTTCTATTTTGTATGGCTATCATATATAGGATAGGATGTAGTACAGGTGATAAGAGTCAAGATTAGAAGTTGGAACAGCTAAAATTTGTACTTTGACACCCTGATGTTAGATGCCTGGACAATATATAGTCACAACCTTTGAGCTATGATGCTGACCTGCTATTGATCATTCATTCTTTAAACCTTTTACCATGATTTGCAGGCTCTCGTCGTATTTGTCATCAGTATAAATGCCTATGCTAGTGAAAAAAGTGAAACGGAGCAGGTAGCCATGGTGGCACTCTCCGGATGCATATGGTTGCAAGCTTTTGTTGTTGCACTGGAAACAAAGTAAGTCCTCGTCTCTGATTTGTCTTAGTGTTTGATTTTGGAAAATGAGGCTTGAATCATTATTAAGAGAATCAAGACTGTGAACAGCTGCTTTCCTGTACAGCTGGTTGAAACAAAGAAAAGGAAAAAGAAGGGTAAAAAATAAAAAGCAAAAACCTAGTCATGTGAAGAGTGCCTGTGTTATTTTTCTTCCCCATCCACATCTAATGGATGGGGTATATGTTTGGGCCTCATCATTTCACCTGAAGATTGTGTTGTACCTGTATTGGACAGTAGACACTATAGATGGATATGAGCACTTGATGCTTCATTCAGTCCAAAAGAACGTACGGTTGTACATGAGTTCAGCATACGAGCCAGTTTAATAGTTTCATTGTACTTTTGGTAATGAAATGATAAATCAACATGTCCATTTTTGCATACTATTTTTACTCCTGGTTTCAGTTCCTTTACAGTGTTGCAGCACCTGGCAATATGGGGGAATCTGCTTGCCTTCTATATCATCAATCTTATAGTCAGCACTATCCCAGCATCAGGAATGTACACAATCATGTTTCGGTTGTGTAAGCAACCAGCCTACTGGATAACTATTCTTGTAAGTCTTTGCTCTACTTGCCCGGATGACAAGAATTTGTCGTACCAGTGAATGTTTCCCACTGTTTATACTGACCATGGAACTTGTTCCAGCTTATTGTTGTGGCTGGCATGGGTCCAATATTAGCATTAAAGTACTTCCGCTTCACATATAGACCGAGCAAAATCAATCTACTTCAGCAGGCCGAGCGTATGGGTGGGCCCATCTTATCAATCGGTAGTATAGAGCCACAATGCACATCAATTGAGAAAGAAGTTGCACCCTTGTCTATATCTCAACCAAAGAACAGAAATCCTGTGTATGAGCCTCTGTTGTCGGACTCCCCAAATGCCACCAGAAAGTCTTTTGGCCCTGGTGCACCGTTTGATTTTTTCCATTCACGAGGCACGTTATCTTCTAGTTACTCAAGAAATTGTAAGAATAACTGATTCCACTGGCCAAAGACTGTATAGCTTTTCATAATTAGGCCATTCTTTAGTTTTACAACAATGACCAATTGGTAGGTTAAAAAAATTGTAGAGTGCAGTGGTATTTATACAAGGAATGGATGGTATTCGTGAGCATCACAGCTTAGTGGGTAGAAATTTTGCTCTTGTATTTGATAATCATTGTTGGAAAGTTGCATGCTAAATTGCTTATACGCATCAGTTTTCTGCATAAGGTTCTCTTGCGTCTGGCTGAGTGCAAATCTAGCACTGTTTTTTCTTTTGCTGTAAAAACAAGAAGAAATTATAGAGGGTGGTGCATTTCTAGCTTTGAAAATTTAGGAGAGCTTAAGAAATTTGTTGCAGTTTGCAAGCTGCTTAGGAAAAAACAAAAGTACTGTGGTTTGCTTAAATTGAAGGATATTTAAGGCGGGTTGACGTGGATGTGACGTATGATGAATGATGAGTAATTGAACGATATTTAAGGCGGGTTGACGTGGATGTGACGTATGATGAATGATGAGTAATGAAAGTAAATAATATGTCAATATGTTTTGGTAGATTATGTTTTATTGCAGCTTAATGGATGTAAAGCAGTCTATTAGTAATGAGATTAAATATTAGTACGATACATGCAACATGTTAATAAGTTGTAGTAGAAATCAATTGGCTGCATTTAGTTTAATCAGAGCCAAATCTGCATATTTTTTTTTTTCGTTTTTGTTTGATCGGGTATTATGTAGACTATTGAGTATAGTTGTTATATCACACAACTTAGGGTACAGGATTATTGTATGCACTCCATAGTTTGGCTCAAAAAAACACAGCTGCGACCCACTGGAATATGTGCAGTCCGGTCGAAAAGGCATATCTCAAACGGGCTACAGCTCTTGCCTGCAAACTTCTAGTTGAAGATGGTATATCAGCTGGTAAGTAATTGGTGATTGATCATTGATATTTGCAGTTTGAAGCATGGCAACATCAATTTGCTGGTCTTTTTAAATTTTTTATCTTCCCCATCCTCTCTCCTTTTTCCCCTAATGTTTGCTTAATTTTTTCTTTAAAAAATACCTTACATTAGTTAAGTTGTGCTTTTCAATCAACAATTGTCCACCAAAAACTGTTTACTTAATAGTGATTTATTGTTTACCAAAAACTGACCTACGTTCACTGAAAAATGTTTTATTGTTCACTAAAAACTAACCTATTTTTCACCAAAATATTTTTCATGTTTTGCCATCTACATGTTATTTGGGGTTTATATTTTTAAAAATATCTTTTTCTTTGGCAATATTTGTCTAGTTTTTGTAAATACATATGTGAGATCAAATTATTTTGAATCAAATTTTGCCCCAAAAAAATTATTCATCAAGCAATTATCTATCACTCATCAAAAGTTAACCTATTGTTTACTAATTTAGTTAACCTATTGCACACAGAAAATTAACCAATTGTTTTTAAAAAATTAAAGTATTATTTACTAAAAATTAACCCAATGTTCACCAAAAGGTAATCTATTATGCACTAAAAATTAAAGTATTGTTCACTAAAAATTAAAGTATTGTTCACTAAAAATTAAAGTACAACACCACCACCACCACCTCTCAGAGTGGGTCCCGCTTTCGCAGGGTTTGGGAAGATCCAGATGTAGGCAGCCTTACCTCTACCAGCATCTCTGTCCGTAGAGAGGCTGATTGCACGAGACCCACAAAAACAAGGTTTTTGTGCAAACATTTTGTAGAAGAGGACTTTTGAGAAAACATTAAATGGAAAAACTACGGTTACACAAATAAAATAGGGGGTCGAAACTAACCAAACAATTGCACAATAAAGCAGCGGAAAGAAACATACCTTAGCAGAGGTAGGCAATAATGAGTTGTCCCAGAAGTGTGCACTATCTGCAAACTACACGACAACACGGAAACCCACACCCAAACTTGCCATACTGCAAACGAAAGACATTACAAGGCCGATTGTCTGATATCTAAGACCTTAATCCTATCCCGCCATAGTCTCCTATCTTGAGCCATGTCCTCCGTCAATCCTACAACTTTCAAATCTTCTCTAATCACCTCATCCAAACTCGTCTTTGGTCGACCTCTCCCTCTCTTACCTACGGAGGTGTTAATCCTCTCGCAGCTCCTCACTGGGGCGTCCTCAGTCCTTCTTTTGACATGGCCAAACCATCTAAGTCTTGTTTCTCTTATTTTGTCTTCGATGGGGGCCACTTTAACCAAGTCTCTTATCACTTCATTCGTAATTCTGTCCATTCTCGTATAACCACACATCTACCTAATCATCTTCATCTCTGCGATCATCAACCTTTGAATCTGAGTCTTTTTTATCGGCCAACACTCCGAACCATACAGTATTAAAGTACTATTCACTAAAATTAACCTAATATTCGCTAAAAAAATAACCTATTGTACACTAGCAATTAACCTATTGCACACTAAAAAATAACCTATTGGTCCTTAAAAATTAACATATTATGCACTAAAAAATGACTTATTATCAAAAATTAAGAAAAATTAATGTATGGCTCATCACCCTCTTTTCTTTTCTCCACACTTGGCATAAACAATCTCTATGTGAACCTGAAACAAAATATTAGACATTATAATTTTAGATGTGTTTAGAGTTAGAATTAGAAGAGGAAGCAAGTCTAATGCAAAAAAAATAATAAAACAAAAGACAAGTGTATAACTAAAAAGCAACATGTTCGGGCGCAATGCATATGAATTTTACACCTCATTCTACCTAGATTTAGCTCAAGTAATTGATGAATTAGGTTATTTATTTGTATTTTGTTGGTTTTATAGGTAATAAAGAAAATTGCGCAAATGACAGATAATTCATGGAAAGCATGTGAAAAGTTAGGCACATTAACCTGAAAAATCATGACGGATAACCTAAGATAACTATAAAGCAAGGTCGGGTCAACAAGTACAAAAATTGTGGGAGAAATAAGGAAGAAAAAGAGTGCAGAAATTTGGCATGGATTGCCAGCCCTAGGTGGCAAGGGGTACCAGTGCCAGGTGGCAAGGGCTGTCCGTGCCAAGTGGCATGGCACTGCCAAATCCCGTTTTTGCTTTATTTTGTGTGCAAAATTTTAGAAACTTAGCACCGGTTGCCCATGCCATGTGGCACGACCGTGTCGCCCGCTGTCCTGCCGCGCTTCTATTGTTGGCTTCCAGAGGTTTGGCATGACCGTGCCAAACTTGTTGCGTCGGGATCTATTTAAAGCCCCAGCCCTCATTTGTGTAATGATCTAATTTTTTGGGTTTTAAGAATAAAGTTTACCCTAGGATTCAGGAGAGATTAATTTAGATTTACTCTTATTTTGTACCCACATTTCAAGAGTAATGAAGTTTGGATGCAATTAGCTTACTTTTTCTCTCTTTAATCTTCATTTTCATTCAAGTTCTTACTTTTTTGGGTTTGATTTACTAGTTTAATACCCAAATTTATATGCTTTTGTTTGTTGATAGATTGAAATTAGTGCATCCCTTTCTTAATCATTTTTGTATTCTCTTATCTACTCTTATTCTCTCATTCTTTCTTAAAAAAATGCAAATTTCAAGCTTTTTCTCTTTCCTGCATCTTACGTTTTGACAATCGACTTTGACAAGTTTGAGTTTTTGGTGGTCAATGTGCTAGATTAGTAGTAGTTGAGTTAGATTATTGAGAATATATAAGTGGAGAATTCAGTTCCAATCATCACCCACTTACTCTAACAATGGAGGCCAACCTTCATTATTAGATTTTCAAGGTTTTGAGGTACTCCCCTTCCTCTCTCTTCTTTTAGTTAGTAAATTTCATTTTTTCTTATAATTAGATGTTTTGGTAGTTATTGTTAGTTAGCATAATGTTTTTTGTTGGTTTTGTTAATTATGCTTTGTTTTAGTTTAGTTTAATTAATCATGTTTAAATTACAATTTGTGAGTAACTAGTTTTATTAATTATACTTAGTAAGCAAAAAATAACTAGTGATTAAATTTCCATCCCGTCTCGAAGGATGATAAATTTCTACCCTTACTCCCCAAAAAAAACTACAGTAACACAACACCCAAAAAAAAAAAAAAACACATAAACAAAACATTCATGTGAGGATTCACTCACAACCATCATTGTAGCAACCTCCCGTTTACCAATGTGCCAAATGCCAACTTAGTTCTGTAATTGCGATGAACAAATATATTAATAAATATGATGAGTGAATGAAAGCTAGCACGTGAACTTGTCTGCGCGTCATTGTGAGGGGAGTGCACAATACTCTAGGGTGTTCAAAAATATCCGTAACCAATAACCCGAACCGAAAACCTGCCATCTGATCCGAAATCTCGGGTACCCGAACAGAAATATTTGAAAATTTTGGTTCGGGTACCCGAACCAATATTTTTTTCGGTTATTGATTCCGGTACGGTTCGGGCATTTTGAAGATTCGGGTACCCGAAAACCCGAAGATTTTTTTAAAACTTTTTCAAAACTTTTTTTTATATCATCCATTCCCTAAAAACTTTGTAAATCAAGTATTCAGAAATCCGAAGAAGATAAGTACTTTGACTTCATTGCATTATTTTATTTGAATGTGTTGGGCACGAATATGATGTTAACAAGCTTATGCCTTATGGAAGTGTAGATTAATTGAAATGTGAATGGTGATAAAATATCCAGTTATATTGTCATACTGTATAATAATTCAAAGTGCAACTTGCTTAATACAATAACTTTTTATAGCATAAATAGAAATAATTATATTATGGGTACAACAAAATTATTAGGCAAAGTAGGAAAAAATATTTTAGAAAAAATGGGTTATTGGATAATCAAAAACCCGAACTGAAATTTTCAGGTACCCGAATTTCGGTTACCCGAAAGTTTCGGTTTGGATACGGTTCATCAATTTGCCGACCCGAAATTTCGGGTACCCGAACCGAAACCTCCTTTGGTTCGGGTACCCGAACCATGAACACCCCTACAATACTCATGTACCGAAGAGTTTACAATATAATTTGTGTCTTTTAACATATTTCCAAAAGTCTACACAAATTATTTGGAAATACAGGATTGAAATTTGTCTCCCAATGTTTTCCACTTTCGATACAAGGATTTTAAGCGGTCAGAGAATTTGAAGGATTTTTGAATGTCGATCTCAATGTTGGAATTATTGGATGGCAGCAATCCAAACTTCATAAATAGCATCCAAAAGCCTGAAACTTTAAGGGTATTTGTTTTTACCACTCTATGTAGAGATAGAGTTAACGTGACTTGGTGAAGAAATGAGGTGACAATGGTCAAACAGTAAGTATATAGTCTTCTTCGTAAACTAATAATTTTTTCCACATGTTAGCATATTATGACTTATTAAAGTAAAAATAAATAAATAATAAGCATATGACATTTTGCTAATATTTCATAAACACAAAACTGTTCTTTTATTATCCTGGTCCAATGGGCCAAAATGGGTTATGGTTGAATTTGACCCACTCATTCATGAGTTTTTTGAATTTCGCTTATCTAGTGGACTAGAAAAGTTGTGTGCTTTTGAGCACGTAAGGATCACATTTTACAATTAAAGGTTACGTTTTTAGAGGGCTCAATTGAGAAATTAATCCAAAATTACTCTTAAAAACAAGTGCAACAAAAGCATCATCTTGAGGTCAAAAAGTAAACCTTATAAAAATTTACAAAATCTAACAATCTGACTTGAACCCACCCGAAAAAATTAGGGTATGAGACAATATGTTAGGTTCTGAATCCTCTTGGGTCAAGCCTATTAGTATTAGGGTTGACCATTTGGGTTAGGCTAATTTTTTTAATCCGTAGTTTTTTTGGGTGAAAATAATGTATGCTCAATACATGTGCTACTTGTTTTGTTGTTCAATGAGCCTGTGCAACTATTAAAATTAACTAAAAGCAAATATTCCCACTCCCTTTTTTCTTATTTTTCTTCCATCTCCATCATTCTAGTATATTGGTAAAATATCTTCGTTATAACACACTATCACTAGTATTGTTTAACCTTTTTTCTATGATATACTGCCTTCTCATCATCTAATCAAATCAACTATGTCATTGTGTAAAGCGGTACATGTGTTGAGCAAAAAATAAGTTGTGGGTGGTTGAGCAATACATGATGTACTATTGCTGTAAATTTTGTTTCATGTGTATTCGATTCCTTTTCTTTTTCTTTCTTTTTTCTCTTTATTTGTTTCTGAGAAAATATGATCTAAACTCGGATCAACAAATTGGAACATGGTAAGAGCTTACACATTAAAATTTGAGGTTTTGCAACTAGATCTTTTTTATTTAAAAAAATAAACTATACTAATGCTTATAGAACTTTGGGGGGGGGGGGGCATAAAAAATGCTTCTAACGCAATGGGCTTGATCCTAACCTAAAACTCTAAGTTAGAGTTTCATACTTTCAAATCCAAACTCGAAACATGACCACTAGCTATTTAACCTACCTATTTGAACTAATAGATCTATTCAAAAGGCATATGCACTAAGGCCACTCTTAATATGGATTTTATTTTTGAGATTCTACTTATCCCATAAATAAAATAGTATCCTCTTTCGTAGGGCAAGATGCTATGTGAGTTTGTCTTTTATAGTTCATCATTTATGTTCGGTCTTGAAATATCATATTTGATACCGCACCACCTAACTTGTGCTCGCAATAAGTTGTAATTTCTAAGATTTTATTTGGTTTTTGATTAGTTTGTCGGAAATAATATTGATCCAAAATTTGGAGGAAATTGAGTTCAGAACAAAGCTCATCAAGAGAGTGATGCT
This sequence comes from Carnegiea gigantea, assembly GCA_029747015.1. Taxonomy (NCBI): domain Eukaryota; kingdom Viridiplantae; phylum Streptophyta; class Magnoliopsida; order Caryophyllales; family Cactaceae; genus Carnegiea; species Carnegiea gigantea. Next base: position 247,968 of record JAKOGI010000393.1, on the reverse strand, counting down.
CTCTTTTGGAGATGAGACAATTCAGTTAAGGGGTCCAAATGTTGCAAAGCAAAGGAGAAACATAGATAAAGAAGAATAATTGAAGCAAGAAGAGGGGAGTTGACCAGAGCTCCCAGTGACCATCACTACCCCTTGGACCAACCCTACAATTAAAGGAAGTGTTGGGCAAAATTCTAGGAGGCGGCCATGGCTACCCATGGCAACAACCATAGCCGTGGCCACCAAACATTGCTCCCATTTTTCGTGCCCCATTGTCAGTTCAACAACTATTTAAGAGGAGTTTTTCGGGCCTTTTCAGGAAGCTTTTTGGGTATGTTTTAGAGTTAGGTTTAGTTTAGGTTAGCCATTAAAAACCCCATATGGGGATAATGAACCATGTAGATTAGGATTTAGTTGAGGGGATTTTGATTCAAGCTTGAAGATTTTGAAGGTCATTCAAGCAATCAAGACTAAGTTTGCTCTTCTTTTTCTCTCTCTATTTCATATTTTGGTGCTTCCTTAGATTATGTTTGGTCCTTGTGTTTTATTTTGTTTAATTAAATATTTAGTTTTTATTCTTAATCCATATTTAATTAGCTTGTTCGATTTGGTTAGTGTCATTTTGTCTCCTCTGTAGTTCATGCTTATTTGCTTATTTGTTAGTTGAGTTGTTATTATGTTTAATTGTACTTTCATGACGATTATAGCTGGTTTTCGTTGGCTTGGATTATGATTAGCACTGTCATGGCCAATTAGTATTGGATTAGGGCTAACCATACCTAATTTACGCTTTCAATTAAGAGTTTTCTCTCAGGCTCATACAATGTTCAATGAAATGATTGAAAGAACTTTTTTTGCATATTTTAGGACAGTTGACTTATGCTAAGATGTGAGGTTGACTAGCTAGAGTGGGAGAGAGAATAGTAAGGATTTTGACATGAAAATAGTCCCAATCATAGGTAGTTCTGAGGGCTGCTAATCTCATGGTATAATTGAGCTAACCCTATGAAAATAGGTAGTTGGATTAATTAGACTAGCCCAAGACCCTTGAAAAAAGGCTTAGGCGGTCTTCGATGGTGCGACCGACCATTTGTAGCTATTGGTATAGGCTTGACATGTTAGTGCCTGCCATAATTACTTGGTTTGTCAATTGGCCAAATTGTAATTCTAAGCCTCCTTTCTTATGTTCATTAGCTTAATTTAGCTTATCTTTCATTTCCCTTTCACTTGTAGCTTGAAGCACTTGAGCTAATTTCGTTATTCTCTGTGGATGATACCCCAAATATTCAGCGATAAACCTTGCACTTGAGGTTATAAATTTAAAACTTAAATTCTTTTGATCAATTTGCTTATATAAACTTTTGTTGAGGAGAACTAATTTGCGTTTTAAGTATTAACCACTCTACAGTTAGTGGTAATTAAATTCATTGAACGCGGGCCTCTAGGTGGGGTGTTGTGAGTGCGTTTGCGATCCGGACGACGCTCAGGCATGCGTTGCCGTCCTGAAGCTTCCTCTCAAGGTCTTGAAGTTTGCTTCTGTTCCTCTAACTAGCCAGTGCACCGGGAATGCATCGCATATGATGTTGAGGCCGTAGTTGACTTTATTGGTCGTCCCTGGCTCAGGTGGAAACTCGGCGGGGCACCCGCCCCCATGGTATGATCACGATGCTCTCTTCGTGATCGACATTTTCTGTCTGGGTGAGCGGCCTCTCTCACTTCACCACTGTGTGATGTGACCCTATGAGGACGTGCCTGTGGGAGGGCTCGTAGCCCGTGGTAGGCACATAGTTAAAGTGAGGAAGAGGCCTCGAAGAGCACGCGGCCTCCATTGCACTCATCACTTGTTCACTCACCTACTGCATAATGGTGTCAATCATGGTGGACGTGAAGTTCTTAAGTGCGTCCATAGTGACGTACGCCTCTCGCTCGGGCTGTCGTAGCCCATCTGACCAGAGGTTTGCCCTGGAACTTTCCGAGGCATCCTGCACTTCGGGAGGTACCGGGGCTTCCGTTATGGGTGCCTCATCTCTTCTGCCGTGTGCATGTGTAGCTTCGCTAACTACCATCGTTCACCGTTCTCTCCTCACAGATCGCGTCAAATCTGTTTCGGTAAACTCTGGGATTACTGGAGATGAGGTAGGATGAGAGAGCGGGCTCATGTGATGGCACGTGTGAAACATTGGTAAGTCTTCTTCCTCGAGCATGGGACCTGCAAAAAGGGCGCCCCTGGGTTGTGGTCCAGAGAACGCCTCTCTGATGGTCAAGTCAATGGAGGATTCCAGAAAAAGTCAAAGTAGTAAAGAGAGAGAATTTGTGAGGGATAGGAAACATGCCAGCGAGTGTATCCTTTTTTCGAGGTAGGTAGGTAAGTATTATAGCTCCTGTAGCAAAGAGTAAAGTGGTAATTTCATTCTGGAGGATCTCTCAATGGGCTGCCCAACAATTTGCTTTGTTGGGCCCCTGAGTATGGCCCTGAGAATTCTGCAGAAGCCTGCTACAACTACTTAGGCCTAGCCCACAGCTGGGAATGTGTGGGCCATGCCGAAAATCATATTTTTTGGATCACCTGCCAATAACATGGTCAAACAAGTTTTTTAATTTTTACTTGCTCCAATATTTCAAATAGGACTCCGCACCCATTGTGTTAGCTCTCAAATGAGTTGGACTTGATGGCGGTACGTTAAGAATGATCCCCTCAAAGTTTGGCTCCTGAGTAAGAATTTCCGAAGTTTCCACAACCCCTACATTGGTATTATAAGATTCTGAAAACTTATTCTTATTAACTTGTCAGGATTTCATCAATAGCTGTAAGTACAAACTAGTTAATAGAATGCAAAATTAATTTAAAACACCAAATCTTAAAGAGAGGGAGAACCATAGCATTTTTTGTTTTTGGAATTGTTTTATGTAATGTTTGGTTAGATGTAATCAAATTTGTAATGCAAACAAGTATGTATATATGTATGTATGTTTGTGTATATATGTATGTACGTATGTGTATATATATATATATATATATATATATATATATATATATATATATATATATATATATATATATATATATATATATATATATATGATTTGTACTATTAGTACTTCTGTCTTTAGATTTTTCTCTTCTAAAACTTTTTTACATGTTGGTTTGTTTCTTCCAACTCAATGCCATTTTTTTCATAATTGATAGGTCATAGGTATATTTTTTTGAATGGAAACTTAGATCATATTTCTTCCCATCCAGATGACCAGAATACAAAATTACTTTTCTCGTCTTTTCCTACGTTCTTCGAACTTTAAATTTAAACCTGTTGGCCAAAAAAAAAATAACTTATACCATCATCATCTGATAAGTTACATTAATTGTGCTTCATTTAACTTGCCATATACATAATACCTCTCTTTGCATTTCCTCTTGTTGAATGATTCAACGTGCCATATCCACAATTGGTAGTGGTGTCATAATGAGTATCTAGCTTCCCAGGGACTGATATTTATCATCAAGTCCATTTAGAAACTGAATCAGTTTCAATTCCTCTTATTGCTTCAAGACAACATTCAGAAAATTAGTAACATCTTCATCCATAGCATTGATCCTAAGTAACTCATTCATAGCATCAAGTTCTTCCCAAACTCCTCTCGGGAATGTATAATACTCACTCATTGTACTGCCATCTTGTTTAAATGGGTACACATCTTTAATGAGTTTATACTTGCGCGATTCTTGGCTTAAGGGAAACCTTGTTTGCTGATGAGACCAAATTCACTAGCAGACTTTATATAAAGGATTGATCTAGCTATGGAATCTGAGACATTGCTCAGAATCTAGGAAATTACCAGATTATTGCATGCCTCCCATTGTGCTGCTTTTACTTGATCGTTAGCAGGTTTAGCAAAAGTTCCAAGCATGAGAACCAGTTTATACTTAATAGATAGCCCAATCTCCACTGAGTGCCTCTATGTTCCATAGCTTCTAGCTCCATTTGACTTTTCACCAACATTGAGTGATCCAGGACCATCTGAGGGGTGAATAGCTGATTATGAAGATCTGCGTGGTTGATTATCCCCCTTTCAGCAGACATTACTAATTTTGATCAATCAAATAAAACCAGGATGGTGTGATTTGAATCTTTCACAATGTAGCTTGATTAATTAGTGAATCAAGCCAATTAATCGATCAAGAAGAAAAAAAACTGAAGAGGTTTAGGTATAGCTTGATTGTTAATGAATCAAATCAACCAATCCAAAGCGAATAGAAATCAAAAACATGAAAGATTCAATTACCTTGCTCGGATACCATGTAAACAGATGAAAATCTTTAGTGTTGAGCATGAATGTTGATTTGAAATGATTAGATCATTTTGAATGTAATCTTCTGATCACATAGACAGGGAGAGAGAGGAAGAGAGAAAATAGAGAGAGAAAAACTCTTCCTCATTTATTCATCTTGTGTTTGAGTTCTCACAATACTCTGCCTTATATATTAACAAGCTTGCAACAAACTCAAAACCAACTTGCCAGCTCAGCTGTAGTGCTAATAAACCCTCTTAGCTACTAACCACCTACCGCCCTTGACAAAATTTTAATTTGCCCATGCATATTAATACATATGTTTAATCATGATAAAATACACCTTAGAATTGCTTCCTTCCTCTTTTTTTTAACCAAATTTAAATTTTAAACTTAACATCTTTAAATGTCCATATATAGTTTTTTTTTTGGTAATGGAAACAAGTGGGATTCATTAACAAAAATCATACGGTGTCTACTGTAAAAGTCAACCAACAAGAATAAATTGAAAACAACAATATAAATACTTATCTTCAAAAACTTAACTGTAAATATATTGTTGGCAGGCTCAAAGCATGTAGCCTCTTGCTGGCAGCTAACCACGTTCTTCAATGTCTTTGCATTTTTTCTGAACAACGGTGAGCTCAGGATAACTTCCTAAAGTAGTAAATAGGAAATATCGCAATGTGATGTATTGTTAGAGGTAGCTAGTTAGTTAGGCAGTTAGCATTCTGTTAGCTTGCTGTTTTAGTCTGTTACAACTAACTCCAGCCTCACCTGTTTTCTGTTATGAGCAAGACACTTGTGTATATATAGCACAACATTGTATTTGCAGCATACATTCGTTTTCATGATCAATACTCTCTTTCAATAAGATCAACAGAGAGATGTTCTCATTTCTCATACATTTCTTTCTACCTCAATTCTTTCTCTAGATATTCACCATTGTCAACATGGTATCAGAGTAGGGATCTCTGGATTCGGCACACTAATCTTCGTTCTCTTCGATCAAATTGGGTTTGTTTCATCAAACTGATCAAGCTTTCATCCCAAGCGCATTTTCTTTTTCTTTCGATTGACTGGCTTGATTCTCCAGTTAATTCTACTATAAATCAAAGAATTTAGAGATTCATTATTTACTGAATCTTCAAACTCCTTCTTGTTAGTAACCGGTTCCTGTCAATGGCGGCTCTAGCTTCAACCTCTGAAGTTATGCCCTCTGCCGAAGATCTTGCTGAAGCATACTTTCTCCACCCTTCTAATCATCCAGGTCTGCTTATTGTATCTTCAGTATTTGATGAAAATGGTTTTGGTTCTTGGAAACGTGCTATGACTATTGCTTTGTCTACTAAAAGTAAACTGTATTTTGTTGATGTCACTCTTGCTAAACCTGTATCCAATTTGCCTAATTTCAAAAAATGGGTGAAATGTAATGACATGGTAATGTCGTGGATTTTGAATGTCCTGAGTAAAAACATTGTGGATAGCATCATTTATGCCAAATCTGCCAAGCAAATGTGGGTAGAGTTAGAGGAGAGATTTGGCCAAGTTAATGGTGCAAAGCTATATCAAGTTCAAAAAGAAATGTGCAATGCCAGCCAAGGAGCAAATGATATATCAACCTATTTTACTAAGGTGAAAAGCTTGTGGGATGAATTAGATGATCTTGATGAAGTTCCTCCTTGCTCCTGTGCATCTGCTGAAAGAATGCTCAAAAAAGAACAAAATCAAAAACTGTTACAGTTCTTGATGGGTTTAAATGATGATTACAATGCTATTAGAGGCAACATTCTAATGATGTCTCCCTTACCTTCCATAAGTCAAGTTTATTCTATGTTGATTCAAGAAGAAAAACAAAGAGAGATGAGGTCTGTTGGTCATTTTTTGGCAGACTCTGCATCCCTTGCTGCTGAAGTCCATAAACCACAACAATTTCATAGAGGAAGAATGGACAGGGTTGATTCAAGAATTGATCCATCCCACAACAGATTTGAAAGAAACGAAGGAAAGAAATCCAACCTCTATTGCAACTATTGCAAGAAACCAGGCCATTCCATTGAGAAGTGCTATAGACTTCATGGTTTTCCACCAAACTACAAGTTCAGAGCAGGTAGAAGAATGGTTGCATTTGCTCAAGCAGATGATCAAGAGAATGACCATGATGGATCTATCTCACAGGATCAACAACCTGTAGTACCTGGTTTAACTTCAGAACAGTCCTCACAACTCATGGCCTTACTTCAGAATGTTCAGTTGAGTAAGATTGCCTACAACACTAACGCTACAGCTCAAGGATCTGATTACAACACTGGTGCTGCAGCCTTCACCAGTTTTGCAGGTACAAATACAATTGATCCTAGACACAGTTTATGCTTGCTATCATCTATATCTAATTGGGAAAATACTTGGATTGTGGACACTGGAGCTAATGACCATATGTGTCACAACAAGGACTTGTTTATCAACTTGGAAGTCCTTGTTAGACCTCATACAGTCAATTTACCAAATGGAACCTTCATGACAGTGACACATGTTGGCACAGTGTTAATTAACAACACCTTGGCATTACATGGAGTGTTTTATATACCTGGATTCAAGTATAATCTGCGATCAGTTAGCAAGCTTTCTACTCAGCACAATTTCTTGGTTGTCTTCACACCTAAGTATTGTATTGAGCAGGCCCCTTCAATGAGGAGGCCCCAGGTTCTTGGTGAGCACTATGCTGGTTTGTATCTGCTGCATTCAAGTCCACCAACAGCATCAAGTTCTTTAGACAAGCTCAGCACACAGAGAATCTCATCAGTTAGTCATAACTCTACTTGTAATGCTAGCATGACTACTGAAGATATTTGGCATGCTAGGCTTGGTCATATATCTTTTACAAAATTACAAAAATTGTGCTTGTTATCTCATCACAGCTCTCATGATTCAATTAAACAGTGCTTGATTTGTTCCAAGGTAAGACAGCATAGGCTACCCTTCCCTCATAGTCAAATTCATTCTACTCATAGTTTTGAGCTTATTCACATTAATCTATGGGGACCATACAGGATTCAGACTTACAATGGTTACAAATACTTTCTCACTATAGTAGATGACTCTAGTAGAACCACATGGGCACATCTTTTGGCAACAAAAAGCAATGCAATACATTTGATCAAGGCTTTTGTAGAAATGGCTTATACTCAGTTTAATGCCAGAGTAAAGACCATTAGGTCAGATAATGCCCTTGAATTGGGGCTGAGTAGAGACACTGCTGCTTACTTTCTATCCAAAGGGATCATACATCAAACTAGCTGTGTGGGAACTCCACAACATAATGGCATTGTTGAAAGGAAACATAAACACCTCCTGAAAACTTCTAGGGGTCTATTATTTCATTCAGGTTTACCTCTAAAATACTGGGGAGAATGTGTGTTGACAGCTATAAATCTCATTAACAGATTCCCTTTCAAGGTGCTTAAGGGCTTGAGTCCTTACCATTTGCTGTTTGGACAAGCACCCAATTTTAGTCACTTTAAGGTCTTTGGTAGTCTCTGTTATGCTTCCACTTTGAAAGCTGGGAGGGATAAATTTTAGGCTAGGGCAGTACCATGTGTTTTCCTGGGGTACCCTTTTGTCCAAAAAGCTTATAAACTGCTCAGTCTTAAGACAAATCAAGTCTTCACATCAAGGGATGTTATTTTTCATGAACATGTTATGCCTTACCATCTCCTGCAGTCTTCCACCAAGTCACAGGTGTTTCCCCATTCCCAAAATGTTGATGCTCGTCTCTCTGTAGACTACCAGAATGAGGTTCAGAATGCTTCTATTTTAGAAACAACTTCTCCACATAATCTTCAGTCTGATTTTCAACCTCACTCTTAGACATTCACATCACCAGGACATCCTAATTCATCCCCTATTCAGATAAGAAGGTCAACTTAAGGGCACAAGACCCCTTTATATTGTCAGATTATGTGTGTAACAATGCTACCTCACAGCACAATGGATTTACACATTCATATTGTTCTAATACCATTACTTCCATATGCTGTAATGTCACAACCATTCATGACAGTAGTATTTCTCTTATTGCTTCTCATTTACTTCAGAATTTGGATACTTACAATGAACCCTCTTCTTATGAGGAAGCAGTTATAAAACCTGAATGGCAAGAAGCCATGAAGAAGGAATTTGATGCTTTGCAAGCAAATGATACCTGGGATATAGTTACTTTGCCACCTGGCAAGAAACCCATAAGCTGTAAATGGGTTTACAAAATTAAATACAAGGCAGATGGGAGCCTTGAAAGATGTAAAGCTAGGCTGGTAATCCGAGGATTCACTCAAAAGGAGAGAATTGACTATAATGAAACTTTCTCCCCTGTGGTAAAGATGACCACCATCAGATGTCTTCTTGCTGTTACAGTAAAGAAGAAATGGCCTATCTACCAGCTAGATGTCAATAATGCATTTCTCCACAGTGATTTAGATGAAGATATATTCATGAAACCTCCTCCAGGGCTTGATGTTCCTTACCCCACTGCAGTTTGCAAGCTGAAAAAATCACTGTATGGGCTGAAACAGGCCTCAAGACAGTGGTATGCCAAACTTTCAGAAACCTTCAGGGGCCTTGGCTTTCAACATTCCAAAAATGATTATTCTCTTTTTTCAAAACAGTAAGGACAGTCCATTGTTCTCCTTGCTGTCTATGTGGATGACATTGTTATTACAGGCAACAATCCTGAAGAAATCATAGCCTTAAAAAGTTTCTTAGACGACAAGTTCAAGATCAAAGATTTGGGGGAACTCAATTGCTTTCTGGGCATAGAGATTGTTAAAGTTTCAAATGGATTGATCTTGACTCAGAGGAAGTTTGCTTTGGATTTATTGAAAGAATTCAAGTGCGACACCATTTCTTCTACAACCTGTCCCTTGGGGCTCCTTTCCAAAACTGTAGCACTTAAAGATCCTCTATCTGATGCCACCGCTTACAGAAAATTGGTAGGCAAGCTCAATTACCTTACCAATACTAGACCAGATATTGCTTTCTCAGTGCAGTACCTTAGCCAGTTTTTCCGGGCTCCCACAAAATCCAACATGACTGCTGCCCTGCATACTCTCAGATAGATCAAGCAAAATCCTTCTCAAGGGTTGATTTTCAATGATAAGTCAGACTACAGCCTTCAAGCCTATTGTAACTCTGATTGGGCTCAATGTCCATGCACAAGGAAATCTATTAGTGGCTATTTTATTATGTTAGGAGGCAGTCCTATCTCCTAAAAATCAAAGAAACAACCTACTGTAGCCTTATTCTCTGCTGAGGTTGAGTACAGATCCATGAGAGCCATTACTGCTGAACTTGCTTGGCTCACCAGACTTCTTTCTGAGCTACAAGTCCCTTCCATTTTACCTATACCTCTCAAGTGTGATAGCTAGGCAGCCATTTATATTGCCAAAAACCCTGTTTTCCATGAACTTACCAAACACATTGAATTAGACTGCCACTTTGTGAGGGAGAAACTCCATGAAGGTTTAATATCTCTATCTCACACCAAAACCACTTAGCAACTAGCTGATTTATTCACCAAATCCCTTCCTGATTTATAGCATCACTACCTTCTTGGCAAGTTGGGGGTTTCCTCGTGTACACCCTCCAACTTGAGGGGGGGTGTTGGAGGTAGCTAGTTAGTTAGATAGTTAGGCAGCTAGCATTCTGTTAGCCTGCTGTTTTAGTCTGTTACAACTAACTCCAGCCTCACCTATTTTTTGTTATAAGCAAGACACTTGTATATATATAGCATAACATTGTATTTGCAACATACATTCGTTTTCATGATCAATGCTCTCTTGCAATAAGATCAAGAGAGAGATGTTCTCATCTCTCATACATTTCTTTCTGCCTTAATTCTTTCTCTAGATATTCACCATTGTCAACATGTATTATGCTTGAAAGGAATATAATCATAATACTATAAGAAATTACATTGTTGATTCATCCACGAAGTGACCCTTACGCTAATCACTTGAGGAATTTAAACTTTCGAAAATGTCAATGCAAGACGGTTGGGCATGGTTGACGCAAGTCAAGTAAGGCTCAACCAAACAAACTCCTAGTTCACAAGCCATTTAGTATGAGACCTTTAAACACGCAGGCAACCTTGAACAACAAAGATTGCAATGTTTCTGGCATGGAATTTAGCCTATGACATACACACATAGTACAAACATGAATTAAAGGCTAACAAAACTACAACTCAATTTCACAGAATGCTACAACCAGATTTTGGCAATTAACAAGTAACAACAACATCAAAATGTGGTACTACACTTCTTAAATTCATGATCTTTAACACAATCTAAACTCTCTCCTTACAGCATTGCCCACAACAATCCTCAAAATCATTTCAATTTCAACCCAAACAATCCATCAAGTCCCCATAAGTTCTCAGTTCATCACAATTTCATTCTAATTACTGAATCAAATCTCACAAATAATTCAGAAATATTTGCAAATTACTAGTAATTTAGTGAATCAGGAATCATCCACCTCGATACTGAGCTAAATGGACCCATTTTAGGGTTGATTTGGGACAATTTTGGCTAGATTCGAACTTGTTTCTTCCTCCCCCTTGCTTCTGCCATTGTTGTGCCCAAATTTCTTCTCTACTATGGTTTTATTCTAGGTCAAAATTGAGTCTACCGTCACCAATCAAGACGGTGGTGGTGACAGAAATGGTGGTGGTTTGATAGTTGGGGTTTGATTGCTCACCTTCTCACCATGCCCTCTCTGCAAGCAGCACCTCAGCACCCACCCAGTCCTGTCCTTGCTAGTGACGAACAAATGACTGGCAGCTAGGGCAGCTGTACAACCACCACCGCTGTTCATCTCCTCCCATCTCTCTCTCTCTCTCTCCTTCTTTCTTTCTTTTCGTGTCTGATGGGGTGTCTAATGGGGAAGATTGAACGAAGAGCAAGGGCAGAAGCTCTTTTTCTCTATGCGCATGCCTCGTCCTCTCATCGGTGACGATCGATCTCTACCCGTGACCACCATCCGTCTACCCCTTGTCTCTCTCTCTATTTCGCCTCTCCTTGCCTGTCTCTCTTTCTGCGAGTCGAGGAGAAGTAAAGAAGAGGGGTCCCAAGCCCCCCTCTCTCGTGTGCTACGTGGAGAAGAAAGGGCTTTGCCCCTTTTTCCTTTTTTATTTTTTTGGTTTCTAGCTGCGAAATGTGTTTGGCCTAGTTATACCAAACCTCATTTTGACTTTGCTAATCTTGGGCAACGTAGGGTCGATCCACTGTCAACCTATTTTTGTAATTCCCCACAATCACATACTAATCGATGAAATTTCAAAAACCAAATCACACAAATCAGTACTCCCAATTAACATGTAAATACTAGCCTAATCTAGCTTATATAATGAACATGGTTAATAGAATTATTAATTTTAATAATTAACCATGTTCTATATTCTTCGTTTATTGCAATGTACATACATACATACATACATACATACATATATATATATATATATATATATATATATATATATATATTATATATATGTATGTATGTATGTATGTATGTATGTATATATGTATATGTCTATGCATATGTATATGTGTGTGTGTGTGTGTGTATGTGTGTGTGTGTGTGTGTGTGTGTGTGTGTACACATGAAAATGTCAGTAGGATCACCTGGACTAAGTTATGTTGATTTTGAGGTATATAATAAAAACCTACCAAAGGGTTCACACTTTAATACTAAGCTATTTTCATCACAAATTTTAAAATCTAATAATTTAAAAATTATATTAAATACCTTAATTAACCCATTTCTTAATTAGTTTTTCCTCGCCTTCTTAGTGGTTTTTTTTTTTTTTAAAAAGAACTAAAATGTGAAGGAAAATGATTTAGGGTTCAATGTGCAATGTTAAGGAGATTTATCGCTTTCACCTTATGGATTATGAATCGTGTACAATGGTTTAGTGCTTAGGATATAGTTTTACGTTTTAGGATCCAGTTTTAGGTTTTAGGATATCTAGTTAACGTATAATGAGAAAGTATTTATAAATGTTTTTATATTTGAGGCTTACAGTTTAGGGTTTAACCCTAAGCTAAGGTTCCAAAATTTCTGATTTGGGCTTCAAATTTTGTAGTTTAGGATTTGGATTTAGTGTTAATGTCTTGGGCGTTAGATTTAAGAGTCGCAGTTACACATAAGTGCCAAACAAGGAGTTTTGGGTGGCAAATGACTATATATGTATGCACTAATGCTTATTATTGATTTTCATTATTTTTTCACAATGGCATGGCCAACAATTTATTGTACACCTAAAAAATCCTCCTAAAAGATAATATGGAGTATTTGTTTTCGATAACAATTGTTTTAAATTGTCAAAACATTTACACAATAAACAAATTGATTTTGTTAGATAAGGAAATTTTTAATCAAATATAAGGAATTCATTTTCTTCAAGATAATATTTACTTATATACAACTTGACATTTTTTTTGTTTTTTTAAAACACAACTTAATAGCCATTTATTGTTTTGTTAAGAACAAAATCTAGTAGTTGTTCTTATCTAGGGGAAAAAAAAAGTCCATCAACTTTGCATATTGAAATAAAGAACAGCCGAATAGAAAATGTATCTCTAACCTTTCTCTAGTTCATTTCTATCTACGGTTTTTAAATCTAGGGTCAATCAGAAATAGTCTCTCTGTTGTTTTGCAATTTAAGGGTAAAGCTGTCGGGGTTTTTAAATCTAAACTTCCTCTTGGACACTTCAAGTGTAGGCCACTACCTATGTCTATCATCAATCCACCATTGATGAAGCCTCCAATGCATAATTTCGACAACAAGGACGATGATAAGGTGGATAATTTTGGATTTGGCTACAAAGGATGTGGGAGGAAATTGGAGAATTTGGGAAAAGAATTTATGATTGTTCTTAGATAAAACGAATAATGAGTGAATTCAACTAAAAAAAAAAAGGAAAGGAAAAGGAGATGCGCAAACAAGCCCATTAAAGGGGTAAATAGAGGTGAGAGAATACATTCATTGAACGGAGGTGTTCTATGAAATGGTGGAGCAAAGATAGGGTGTGACATAGAGTCTTTGATTAAGAGCAAATTGGTCAATGCTAGCTGTCAATCACTTTCCAGCTGTCGAAAGGTGAACAGAACCACAGAAAAAGAAACACATAATTAGTCAACACCCATAAGTAAATGGACCACTTATCAGTCACCTATATCAAAAATCCAAAGTTCAAGGCAGACGAGAAAGCAGAAAACAAATATATTATATAATCAACTGCCAATTGGATAGACCGAGGACTTCTCATATTTGCGGATACACCATCTGCCACCACCTCGTTTTTTAAAGAAAGAAATCACATATTGATCTTCCATTCTTCCCACCTCTCCAGATGTCTGCATAAAATCTGACTCCCCTGCGGTAATGTTTTCTTAACGTCTATCACGTTTCTATATGCTCCCTCCTCCAGCCCACCGTTTATTAATGAAATGGTGCATCTCTCTAAGCCTTTCCTCATTGATACACAATCCTCATGATATTGCCTTTCACCTAAACCAATAAGTGATTTTCCTTTTTAATGCTTGCATTATAACTTGTTTAATAGCTTTGTTTTGCAACAAGAGAGGGGCGGCATTTATGACCACATTTGGAAATTAGCTGTTAACTGTTAGTTATTAGTTGTTTTTATTAACTATTAGTTATTAGTTGATTGCATTAATCGTTTGCATTTACTGTTTGAATTAGCTGTTTTTAGACAACGTATTTGTAAAATTAGTTGTTTCTAAAAACATTGTTTGTTAATTTTATTTATGCCATTTTTCTACATTACTTTTTAGTTGAACATGATTTTTTATTTATTAGCCATTTTATTTTCTTTTCAAAAAGAATTAAATTTATTTCATGGGTAAAAGTTAATTAAATGCTTGGAATCTTATTTACATACTAATTCTACGTCTTTTGTATTCATTATTTATCTAATTTTTTTCAATTTATGTGTATTCATGTGACGCATATGCCTTACAACCTTATTTTATTATTCATTTGAGTTTTTTTTTGTTGTGAATTAAAATTTATATGATTTTTTATATATATTTTAATATTTTCAAGATCTTTTTCTTTGTTTTTTACAAATTAAAATTTGTATGAATTTTAATTGATTTGATCTTGATTAGATTCCCTTCAAATAAAACATAATATCAAGTGTCACTATTAACTTGCATCAATTCAAAGCTCTAGTCCAGACAAATGGGAGGATCACTTGTGCTGTCTTTATTAACTTACGTCTATCTGATCGAAGAAGTGTCACCATTAAATTGCCTTTGTCTAATTGAAGAAGTCAAGTCTGCACTGTTTGATTGGAGGAGTCACCTTTGCTGTCTGATTGAACGAGCCATGCCTTCACTGTCTGATTAGTAGAGCCAAGCCTTTAATTTTGATCGGGAGAGTCGCCTTCGCCATCTAATCAGAGGGGTCAAGCATTCATTGTTTGATAGAAGTAGTCATGCCTTCATTGTCTGAATGCCTTTGTTGTCTAATCGGAGGGTTTAACCCTTCCCTCTCTTATTGGGGGATTCAGCTGTTTGATCTCTGATTGAAAAAGTCACACCTTCACTGTCTAGTAGGAGGGGTTATGCATTTGCTATTTGAGTGGAGAAGTTATGCCTTCGCAAATTTAATGGAAGAAGTCACGACTGAAAGAAGAAAATCAAGTCTACTCCAACTCAATGAAGGGAGGGAGTCTTCTGTAAATAATCAAATCTACAGAAAGAAATGATTCCTGATCTTAAAAGACAATATCACTGCGCGATCTAATTGGAGGAGTCGTGGCTGGAAAAAGAAATCAAAGTCAATCTAACTAAATTAAGAGATGAAATTTTTTGCGAAGAATAGAATCTACGGGAAGAAACGACTCATAGTTTTAAAAGTCGACCTCAAATCGCAGTCTAATCGGAGGAATAACTCACTTTTTCCTTCCTTAAAAAAGGGCATTAGTTTGAGTTTGCTAAAAAGAAAAGGAAAAAAAAAATTCCAAAACAAAAGGAAGCAAAACGGAAGAACAAAAAATTCATCAAATGTGATGAAAGGCAAATCAAGCCAATGATGAGTTGAAGCTAACCAGTTGCAACAATAAGAAGAAAAAAGGTACTGAAATGACTTTTGTCAAACAGAAAAAAAAAAAAAGAAAAGAAGGAACCAAGAGAAGGGGAAATCTTAAAAATTGAGTAGAAAAATCGATTTATTCAGCTGAAGAGAAGTGAGGAAACCCCTTGTCAGCCGCGAACTCACGAGACACAGAGGCAAAACTAAGGCAGAATTGTATTTAATGTTGGCCATTTTTGGACATTTCCCATGTGCGAGAAGTAAATGTGCACCGAAAAAAAGGCTTGGAGCCGCTACAAGTATGGGACACTCCCCAGTACAGCAATGCGGTAAAACGTTCTTTACCAACACCCAGGAATAATTTCGTTTTATGGTGCAAAAAGAAGCCAGCGCCGTGCCTAGGCAAAAGGAAGCTCTTTTTCTTCACTTTCTTGTTCCAAAAACAGAAAGGAACATTTTCTATAAAAGGGCAACAGGCCATAGATTGATTTGGGGTTGCATATTTCATAAGTTCTTATGTGAAATTTACAATATCAAAGCAACAGCCATGACCACTCCAGAAACTCCCCTCCTTTATGCGATCTGTGTTATCAAATTCCTCAATGACTTGAGGAAGATAAAGGTCAAAAAAAAAATAAATTCGAGAACCAATATTGGACAAGAACTCACGAAATTTAATGGGAGAGAGAGATGAATTGATAGTAGCCTGAGGGGTGAACTTAGAGTAAATTGCTGATAAAATTGTTAATAGAGCTTATCAAAAAATTGTTGATTAAATTTTATCCCTCCAAATTGTTAATAAAATTTATCACAAATTGTTGACAAAATTTTATCATAAATCCTAGAGCAACATTATCACAAAAAGAAAAGAAAAAAGGAAAAAAGAGAGACATCCAACCAAAAAAAAATAGGGGGTTAGTGTCAAGTCACCAAATTACTTGGTAGTAAAAAAATATGCATCAAATTTCAATCATTTGCATCTGCCAAGCGTTCAAAACTCAGCTACCCACCAAAAAAAAAAAGAAGCCCAAATTATCTACCAAGTTGCCAAGTTATTTGGCAAAAGCAAAAAAAAAAAGAAGCGGAGGCCCATAAAAAAGCTCCGATCATCATTCTCTTGTGAGTTTTCGAGACTCAACCGCATCAAATACTCAAAATTCGTGTGTGCATATGTTTCTTAAAGGGAGCATTTGTCTGGGGTGAAACCTTGCTAATAAATCATATGGCGCCACGTTTAAAATGGACTTTGGTGGCCCATTAAATTGAATTTAAATGAAATTAAATTCTGGCCATTTGGAAGCTACCATGTGTCATTTATGATGTAGGTAATAGTAATAAGTTCTCTTTTAAAATTAAGGGAATAGTGACTAAGATATGGGCCTAGGCCCAATGCGCAACTCAAAACCCGAGCCTGAGAACCTATAAATAGGAGACCTCCCCTTTCATTCTCAGAGGGTTCACCATTCAGCATCTTACATTCTCCAAAACTCGAGTTACAGATAATCTCTAGCTCATAAGTAACAAGGATCAAAGTCAGTTAGTTCAACATTTTCTGCAATCTTAAATTGAAGTCTACTTCAGTTCTTAATTCAGTTCATCAATTGAGATCAAGCAACCTCGCCCTTGCATCGATTAATGTTGCTAACTACATTCCAAACTCAGCATCTGTAGAATTTAGAGACTCACACTGCAAGTAGCATTCAGCTACCAATTAAGAAGGATCAAAACTTGCAAACTTCAGAAACAATAATCAACCATCTGCAGATCAAGATCAAAAATCATTTCAGAGTTTTTTAGTTGATTTTCATCAATCGAGATCATCCGGTCATGCGCTCGAAGAACTTAAGTTACTAGGCTCAAAATTTGTATTTACATGTGGATTAATTTGAATAAGCCGACCATCTAGTGGTTATTGCTCATGGAGCGCTATGATGATTGTTGCTGAAGATCTAAACTGAGTATGGTTGCGATTCACGGGCAAGGAGGAGGGAGAAATAAATGCGAGGGTAATGGCAGAGGTCTTACCATGGAAACTGGGTTGGGTGAGTTGTATTGATCCAAAGATTGTGCCTTTTTTCATATTTTATCACAATGGTATTTATCAATTTAGAACATATACAAATTAAAAAGAATAACCTAGCGTCGGTGTATGAGACAGTGGCAAAAATGTTGGTGCATCTAGAGCTACTATTTAGCCATCGGGTGTAATAAAAGTGTATTATATAATGGTCTTTTTTTAACTGAACGTCAACAAGAACATACAATTGATGTTATTTAGAATATCAAGCAGTTAATTGCTACCATTCATCTCCAGATATTTCTATAAATTGACTTTATTCCCTTTGTTTCTATAAAATTCGTAATACTGTATTCCTTAAATAGTAAAAAATTTATATCTTAGGTGCAATTCTAATAACAATTGTTGTACCATTATCTCTTAATAGGAAAAAGTACAAAAAATATTAAGAGAATTTTTACACCTGAAATATATAATGAGACACAAGGGTAAGTAAAAAAAATTATAAAATCCTTCAAACTCAAACATATAATCAAATTATGTAACCTGCAGGTTTAAAATCCCCGTCTAATTTTTGTGTGTGTTCATGAAGTTTAATTTAAAAACCATGTCAATCTTGGCGCACCAACAAATGGATGGGCTGAATGAAATCACTCAAACTAACTATGACAATAAACACACTGGAACAGATGAGTGAACTGATTGGATAAAGTACCTAAGGTTAATCTAGAGCACAAAATCTAGAAAAAAATACTCTTAATGAAGTGGAGAAAGCTCCACATAACGTAAATTTATTAATTATTTATTATTATTATTAACAGTAATAATAGTAATTATTATTAATATTAATAATAATTGTTATTGTAATTATTACTAATGTTCATTAATAGTAATGATTATTATTATAATAATTACACAGCAACATACCCCTACATTTCCAATACTCAAGTGCTGCAACAGAAAAATCAAGTTGCAGCTATCAAATTTTAACAACCTTGTCAGAAGTCAACCGTTCAAAAATAGCCACCTACAACTGTCAAGATTGGTCTACTATTCAAGATGCTTCAATGGTTTTATCTTTTCACTGTTCAACTATTAGAAATAATATCATTTTATTGTTTCAATAATTATCCTGTACTGTTTACTTTATTTTTTGGGTTCACATAAAGGCCCCAAAGTTGCATCACAAAGGTAGAGTTTACCTGTCCTGCTTTCTTGTACCGTTTTGCTTTTCCAATTTCCTCCTTATCCTATCTTCTACTGCCTTGTTGTAAGATGTTCATTTGTAGAATTTAATATCAATAAGTTTTATTCAATCAATTTACTATGCAATTTACTATTGATACTTTTATCGCAAATTCATTCTAAAATCGCTATTCATACATTATTCACAAACTATTCATGCACTATTCATGTCGAATTAATTTCCATAGTTGCTGCTATTCATACTACTATTCATATTCTAAGAGTTTGTTCATGATTATTTGTCAATCAAGCTTTATTATTGATTTAATCAAGATTTGCTACTAATTAATCAAGTTTTGGCACTAATTTCAAAATTAAAATTTGTACTTGGTCCTATTTGCAACTGGTATTAGAGCCAAGTGTCTAGCCAAGTGTATACCCGCGTGTTTAATTAACTATCTAGACTAGCCTTACTATCATAATTCACGACTAAATCCCTGTGATTAGTCAAATGGCTAGACAATTAGCCTAAAAAGATTAATAAACCCTTAATGACATAAAAATATCCTCTTTAAAGTCTTAGATAAGTCGATCATTTAGCATGGAAGCTATATTGGTCACCAGTGTTAGTCAGCCTCTGTGAGTCTTTAGGGCGCCCTGGTAAGTCCATTAGTCATCCTCGTGATTGGTGGTTCCGGCACTATAGCGTTGGAATGGAGGTGGTCCCGGTGTGGTCATGCAATGCATTGCTAGGTGATTAGCGAGTCTTTCTCTGTAATAAGCATATTTATGTGCCATTTCCTGTTGACTAATTTCTTTAGTTGAATTGATTATCCTGAGACTAATCTTCTTACCTTCATAACATCATCATCATCATTTATCTCTCTTTTACATTCAAGCATGATGGCTAGTGAAAGTTTGTACTCAAAAGAAAACTGTTTCAAGTAAAATGATTTTTATCAACCAATTAAATCAACATCTTCAACTAATCAAACTTTTCAAGAGAAAATTCCTTTTGAGGCGAACAAAATCAACTTTCTAGTTAATAGAGTTCATCTTAATAAAGAATTTGATCAAAATTACAACTAGTCATGTAGAGAATGATTCTTTTCTTATTTTTCTAAAGATATACAACAATTATTCAAAAATATTTATTATAATCTATTGGCCAAAATTAAAGAAAATATACCATCTTTTGACTGGCTAAATTACTTTCTTTTAAAACTTCGACTTCTTGTTCCTAATTACAATAGATTCATCTATGCCATGAAATGAAATTTATGGCATGATCTTATCCTTAAAAAAAAATAATGTTTCTGCTCATCCTTCATCTACTCCTACCATTAGATTATCTTCATTTCCAAAGCAAGGAATTCAAAAAACTTTTTCAAAAGAAATATTTTGCATGGATAAACCATCCTGCATTAATCAATCTGAAAGCTCAAAATCTGAATCTAGCTTATCAGATAATTCAAATCTTATTCAAACAATTGAAGAAAATTTCAATGAAACTAAAATTAATAAATTAGGCACACAAAATAATAGATAGAAGATTAGAATTCCAAGTCAGCCACATTATTCTAGACGTATCGCTCCAAATCTTCAACTTGAAGCCAATAAATCGTCAATTCAATCTAGCCATGATGGAAATACTATTTATCAATAGAATATAGATGGAAAGTTAGAATATGCAATTGCCAATACTCTTCAAGACATGAGTATTTGTGCAAGATCATATATTACAAAGGGAGTCTCTGCGGAAAATGCCACCAAACTCCTTGCTTTTGGCTTTACAAGTTAATTAAAAAATTGGTGGGATAATATTCTTATCGAATAGGATAGAACAAATATCTTATACCATCAACTACAAAGTTCAATAGAAACCATTCAGGATCCATAAACCTCCAAGGTTAAGGTAGCAATTATATCTAAGTATGATGCGGCAGAATATCCCATGTATACCATAATCATGTACTTCATAGGAAATACTGAAGAATTAACTACCTCCCATTTAGAAATAATTTAAAATCTTAGATGCCCAAGCCTAAGTGATTACAAATGGTATAAAGATATATTCTTTACCTACGTTCTACAAAGAAAAGATGCAAATGAAAATTATTAGAAAGAAACACTCATTTCTGG
Organism: Carnegiea gigantea; assembly: GCA_029747015.1. NCBI lineage: Eukaryota > Viridiplantae > Streptophyta > Magnoliopsida > Caryophyllales > Cactaceae > Carnegiea > Carnegiea gigantea. The sequence continues at coordinate 227,239 of JAKOGI010000393.1, read as the reverse complement.
ATTACCTACTTTATTTTCTCAGAGAATAAGACAAAGATTAAGAGACCATCATGGAACAATAAAAATTTCATGGCATAACTTAACTTATGGTCACTTTATTTAACTTTATTAAAAAAGAAGGATTAGCTTTTTGTGCTGAACTAAAAAATCAAATTAAATTTCAATATGAAAAGAAACTATTCCCAAAATGAATTTGGATCATTTTGTGAGCATTTTGGTAATCAAAAATTTGAAGCTCTTTCATCCAAAAAGAAAAAACTTATTAAAAAATCTTCAAAAAATTATTCCAAAAAAATATAATAGAAAAAATCCATATTATCAAAACCCCAAGAAAGCCTTTAAAAGTAACCTCTGCAATAAAAAGAAAAACACACCAAGTCCTTCTCAAACCCAATTTATTACTTGTTATAAATGTCATTAGGTGGGACACAAAGCCAACAAATGTACTTTAAAGGAGAAAATTATGAAACTTGAAAAATAAAAAATTGGCTGAATTTTGTAATGACCAGCCCAAAATATGAATGTTTCAGATTCTAAACATGCCTTTGCTTTTAAGGAGTACTATGATACTTAGCTGTTCTTTTTATGTGCTTGGACCTCTAGAGATGATAAGTAGATTTTGTTCCCTCAACATCTACAAGATTTTTTCCCACTTCTCATACTTCTCAGATGATGTGAGTCATTGATATATAAGATTGATTGGGGTAGTAATATTAATTGGGTTATTCAAATAGCAAGTTGTTAAAGTTTTATTATGATTTGGGTGCTGCTCATTTGATGGACTATTTGGCAGTGATGCACAAAGGATTGTCAGAGTGAAGTATACAGTATTTAGCTATCGAATGCTCACAATAGATAAGACTTGTCACCATCTGGCTTTGCCTCGCCATGTACTATATGTTATACACAATGTTGTGCGACTGATCAAGGTCAAGGATATCAATGCCATTTTCACTCAAGATTATGTAAAGACTATATGTAGGACATGTAAACTAAATTCAAGTCCATAAATAGTGACTTTCGTTTTATGTTGATTTCTTAAATCAGTAGCAAGTGAGGCAAGTTGCGGAATACTTCTTTGATTCGATTCTGGCATAATTGTTTATTAATTTGAAGAGATATTTACTTGATATTGGCCCCTTCTATGGCATTTGAGACTTTGTATTGGAGGTGCATATTTAATCAATGACAGCATGCCCTATTCTATAGAGTTCTTTTTGCTGCATGTTATTTTAACTAACTAGTATTGGCAAATGTCATTGCTCGATATGTTTTTGTTAGCTTCATTAAACTTGCAATGTATTTTATGAATATATTTTTATGAAAGACAAAAAGGAGTTGGTAAATTAGTATGTTTATTAAACAACATATTATGTTTATTATACAAGGTATTATAATATCTTAGAAATATTTTAGTATTCAAATTTGAATATGTGGCCTTTATGATATAATATTGTAATTCAAATTTAACTATGATATTATGAGATAAAATATGTCGCTTTATTAGGAAGCCAAAGTTAGCAAATATTTGACCTTTCTTAACAAAGATTCAACATTTAAATGGTTGATATTTGCCTTGTATATGGAGGGCCTACAAAGCAGCTCAAGAAGATCTTAAGTTAGCAAAAGATATGCTAGCCGTTGCAAATCAGCCAATTAGATCAACTAGCCATTACTAGCTGGATTGTGTAATCTTCAAGGGCACTGAACTGCCATTCAAGACCTTGAACTGAAGCTGAATTATGGATATGCATAACAGCTACTTTCCTTCTATTTCTCCAAGCCTAGTCTATAAATATGCAAGATGGTTGAGAGCTGAAGATACCAAGCAAGACAAGCATTCATTGGCATACCCAAACGCACTCTCTTATTGTATTGATTGAGCTTTAGTTTGCTATTGTTCTTTGAGTTATTCAAGTAGTGTTTAGGTGGGATTACAGAGTTGAAGGGTCAACTCTACCAAACCTTGTTGAGGGTGTCAACTTGGGTCTTAGAATTTAGAGTAGGTATACTCTAGAGTTGTAATCATCCCTCCTAATAAAGATTCGAGTTAATCCTGGAGTTAGGGAACTCTAGGCGGGGATTAAGCCTGTTGAGGCCCAACCTCTTTAAAAAATTTGCTTGTGTTTTATCCACAATTCTTTTCCGCACTTTATTTTGATAAAATTGCGATTTTGATCATCACTCTATTCACCTTTCCTCTAGGGTGATTTAGTAGTTTTTGCGCTTTCAATTGGTATCAGAGCCAGACCCACTACATTTTGACTTTACCGTTAAGTGGGAACGATCATGGCCGCTACCGGAGAAGGCTACTATGATCAAGGTTGCTCTACTGTTAGACCACCTTTGTTTAGAGATACTAACTTTTCATATTGGAAAATTTTGATGTAGATGTTTATCAAAACTGAAGATTATGAACTATGAAACTTTGTGACAAAAGGACCATACGTTCCAAAAATCACAATTGATGGAAAGCCCGTTGTGAAAACTGAGAATCAATACACTCAAGAAGACTTCGCAAGGCTTTCGAAAAACTATAAAGCTATGCATATATTATATTGTTGATTAGATGCTAATGAGTACAATCGTATTTGTGCTTGTGAATCAGTCAAAGAAATATGGGACAAGCTGGTGGTGACGTGGGAAGGGACAAGTCAAGTGAGGGAGACAAAAATCAACATGCTCGTCTATCAATACGAGGCTTTCAAAATGCAACCTGATGAAACAATCAAGGAGATGTTTACAAGATTTATTGATATAACAAATAATCTGAAATCCCTCGGCAAAACTTACACCAATGAGGAGATGGTCAGGAAAATACTTCGGTGTCTTCCTAAAAACAAGTGGGGTCCCAAGATCACTGCAATTGAGGAAGCCCAAAACCTCAAGACTCTAGCCTTGGACAATTTGCTCGGAAAACTCATGGCCCACGAAATACATCTTAAAGAAGATGAAGAAGAAAAAGAAACTCAATCCAAGAAAGGAGTAGCATTCAAAACTGGAAGTGAAGATGCTATTCTCTCAGAAGATGAGTCAACTAAAGAGGATGAAGATACTATGGTGATGATCACTAAAGGATAAAGAAAATGTTCAAATCAAAGAGATTTGATCCCAAGAAGCTCTACAAAAAGGGATCTTCATCAAGCAAAAATGAGACGCTCTCAAAAGGTACAAAATTTCTTAACAACAAAAATGATTCTAACTTGGGTCCTTGCTTTGGATGTGGATTGCCAGGACATATTGTGAAAGACTGTCCAGTTTTGCAAATGAAAGTCGAAAAGCATAAACAAAAGCCAAGAAAGAGTTCAAGAGAGCCATGACTGCCGCATTGTGTGATAGTGACTCCAATGATAGTGACAAAGAAGAAGAAATGGCAAACCTATGCCGTATGACGAATGACGTTCAAGAAACCGAATTTGAAAACTTGGATGAGATAGACTATTCTGACCTTCTTGAATATTCGAAGGATGAATTAGCTCAAGCATTAATCCGATGCATTCGGTGTGAACAAGAATATTTATCCAAGATAAAGTCCTTGAAGAAAACAATTCGTAATTTACTCTTTGAGAAAGAGGCATTACAAAAATTGAATAGTGAATCTCTTTCAAAATTGAAATGCTTGAAAATGAAAAGAAAGAGTTGCAATCCAAACATAGGGGTCTAGAAAAAGTAGTATTAAAATTTTCTAAAGGACAAGAAAACTTGGACAAATTACTAGGCTCTCAAAGGATGTCTTTCAACAAAGAAGGTATTGGATATAATCCTTTTATCAAAAAGAAAAGTTACAAAATTTCTTTGTTCATGAAACAGCCAAAGACAAATCTCATACCGTACGTAATTATTGTTTAAGGAAGGATCATATTTCCTACTCATGTCCTCTCAAAAAGCCAAACATCGAGATAATCCAAGTTTGGATACCAAAAGGAACAAGACTACAAAATAGGGTCACAACCTATGTTGGACCCAAATTCGATATCAGGGCTATTAAGGTTTGATCTATTGTTTTGTAGGCGTACTTGAAAGCCGACAATTTTTGATTTTGACCATGGCTAGAAAGGTTTGATTTATTGTGTTGACTAGAGGGGGATGATTAAATTATATTGTTGCATAAATTGAGGGGGAGCCCTCTCCAAGTACTAACGATATTCATGAGCTTTTACAGGAAAAGCCAATGAAACAATCATCACTGTCAAGAAATTCAAGGCCTTAAATTACAGTTCAAGGGCTTGAACTGCAGGCAGAAGCTAAACATTTTGAATATGACCAAATTAAGGGCTTGAACTTCACTTTCAAGGCCTTCACTATGGGTCATTGATACAAATAAATCAATTGGTTCATACCCAATGGAATTGGAAGGCAATCTGATATATTTTCTTTCATTCTGGGCGCGTGGATTTTTTTTAAAATCTGTCTCACTTTTTTAAATCTTGAAAATAGTATGATATTTGATAATTTTATTCCAAAATCCTAATTGACTCATTTTTTGCTGAGAAATTATTTTGGACAGCAAATTTCCTTTCTCACCCACGCGTGCCCTCCTCTTTCTCTCTCTTACTTTAATTTACCCTCAACTCGGCCTCACTTCACCTAGTTTGCTTTACTCTTTCCACTTTGTTTTAAATTTGGTTTTACTCTATTTTTACTTGACGTGTATGAAACGACATAGTTTTAAGTTCCTCTTATTTTTATAAAATTCAATGGGGGAGAATAATTTGGTCATTTTGGTCATGTTGATGTTAAAACGCTACCAATTAGGTAATGTATCAGGTAATGTAATACTTTTGCATGATTTACTTCCTACTTGAGAAATTTTGATTTTGAAATTTTAAATTGCTCAATTATTTTTAGAAGGTAAGCATGATATGATTAACAACCATCGTATTTTTTCATCGCATGTGACATATTATTATGCTTGCTTAATATTTTAACCATCATACTGAATTGTTACACATAATTTTATGCTTAGTGTTTGCACCAATGTTATTGTCTATCTCCATAAGGGAATATTTATATTATTTTGCCATAATCTTGATTATTTATTTTTTAAAGGTGGAGTTAGTTTAGTTTGGGATATGATCTTGAAATGCTACTATGGCTATATGTTTTATTTAATATTGAATCCTCTTTCTTAGTACTAATGCTCTTATTTGATAAGTTTGAAGGTACTAAGTGTAAGGTTATAAGTATTGCATATGAAACATGCATTTTGGATTTCCCCTTCTTATGCAACCTTTTTGATGAAATGCAAAAAGGAAGAGAAAGATAATGGTAAGCTAATTTGGTTATTTGATGAATCCATGTGTAGGTTCATGATATCTATGGAGTTTTGGCCTTCATCAAGGGGGAGATTGTTAGCTTTATTAAGCTTACAATGTATTTTTTGAATATGTTTTGATGAAAGATAAAAAGGCGTTGGTTAATTAGTATGTTTATTAAATAACATATTATGTTTATTATATAAGGTATTATAGTATCTTGGAAATATTTTAGTATTGAAATTTGAATATATGATCTGTATGATATAATATTGTAATTCAAATTTGACTATGATATTATGAGATAAAATGTCACTTTATTAGGGAGCCAAAGTTAGCAAATATTTGACCTCTCTTAACAAAGATTCAATATTTAAATGGTTGATATTTTCCTTGTATATGGAAGGCCTACAAAGCACCTCAAGAAGATCTTAAGTCAGCAAAAGATATGCTAGCCATTGCAAATAAGCCAACTAGATCAACTAGCCGTTAATAGCTGGATTGCGTAATCTTCAAGGGCACTAATCTACCATTCAAGGCCTTGAACTGAAGCTGAATTCTGGATATGCATAACGGCTACTTTCCTTCTATTTCTCCAAGCCTTGCCTATAAATATGCAAGATGGTTGAGAGCTGAAGATACCAAGCAAGATAAGCACTCATTGGTATACTCAAACACACTCTCTTATTGTATTGATTGAGCTTTAATTTGCTATTGCTCTTTGAGTTATTCAAGTAGTGTTTAGGTGGCATTATAGAGTTGAAGGGTCAACTTTACCAAGCCTTATTGAGGGTGTCAACTTGGGTCTTGGAATTTAGAGTAGGCATACTCTAGAGTTGTAATCATTCATCTGAATAAAGATCCGGGTTAATCCTGGAGTTAAGGGACTCTAGGTGGGACTCTAGGTGGGGATTAAGCCTGTTGAGGCCCAACCTCTTTAAAAAATTTGATTGTGTTTTATCCACATTTCTTTTCCACACTTTATTTCGATTAAATTGCGATTTTGATCATCACTCTATTCACCTCTCCTCTAGGGTGATTTAGTAACTTTTGCACTTTCAATTGGTATCAGAACTAGGCCGACTACATTTTGACTTTGCCGTCAAGTGGGAACGATCATGGCCGCTACCGGAGAAGGCTACTATAATCAAGGTCGCTCTACTGTTAGACCACCTTTGTTTAGAGATACAAACTTTTCATATTGAAAAAATTTGATGCAGATGTTTATCAAAACTGAAGATTGTGAACTATGGAACTTTGTGACAAAAGGACCGTACGTTCCAAAAATCACAATTGATGGAAAGGCCATTGTGAAAACTGAGAATTAATACACTCAAGAAGACTTTGCAAGGCTTTCGAAAAACTATAAGGCTATGCATATATTATATTGTTGATTAGATGCTAATGAGTACAATCATATTTGTGCTTGTGAATCAGCAAAAGAAGTATGGGACAAGCTGGTGGTGACATGTGAAGGGACAAGTCAAGTGAGGGAGACAAAAATCAACATCCTCGTCCATCAATACGAGCTTTTCAAAATGCAACCTGATGAAACAATCAAGGAGATGTTTACAAGATTTACTGATATAACAAACAATCTGAAGTCCCTTGGCAAAACTTACACCAACGAGGAGATGATCAGGAAAATACTTCGGTGTCTTCCTAAAAACAAGTGCGGTCCCAAGATCACTGCAATTGAGGAAGCCCAAAACCTCAAGACTCTAGCCTTGGGTGATTTGTTCAGAAAACTCATGACCCACGAACTACATCTTAAAGAAGATGAAGAAGAAAAAGAAACTCAATCCAAGAAAGGAGTGGCATTCAAAACTGGAAGTAAAGATCCTATTCTCTCAGAAGATGAGTCAACTGAAGAGGATGAAGATACTATAGCGATGATCGCTAAAGGATAAAGAAAATGTTCAAATCAAAGAGATTTGATCCCAAGAAGTTCTACAAAAAGGGATCTTCATCAAGCAAAAATGAGAAGCTCTCAAAAGGTACAAAATTTCTTAATAACAAAAATGATTCTAACTTGGGTCCTTGCTTTGGATGTGGATTGCCAGGACATATTGTGAAAGACTGTCCAGTTTTGCAAATGAAAAGCCAAGAAAGAGTTCAAGAGAGCCATGACTTCCGCATTGAGTGATGGTGACTCCAGTGACAGTGACAAAGAAGAAGAAATGGTAAACCTATGCCGTATGGCGAATGATATTCAAGAAACCGAATCTGAAAATTTGGATGAGGTAGACTATTCTGACCTTCTTGAATATTTGAAGGATGAATTAGCTCAAGCATTAATCCGATGCATTTGGTGTGAACAAGAATATTTATCCAAGATAAAGTCCTTGAAGAATTCGTAATTTACTCTTTGAGAAAGACGCGTTACAAAAATTGAATAGTGAATCTCTTTTAAAAATTGAAATGCTTAAAAATGAAAAGAAAGAGCTGCAATCCAAACATGAGGGTCTAGAAAAAGTAGTATTAAAATTTTTTAAAGGACAAGAAAACTTGGACAAATTGCTAGGCTCTCAAAGGATGTCTTTCAACAAAGAAGGTATTGGATACAATCCTTTTAACAAAAAGAAAAATTACAAAAATTTCTTTGTTCATGAAACATCCAAAGACAAATCTCACACCGTATATAATTATTGCTTAAGAAAGGGTCATATTTCCTACTCATGTCCTCTCAAAAAGCCAAACACCAAGATAATCCATGTTTGGGTACCAAAGCTAACAAGACCACAAAATAGGGTCACAACCTATGTTGGACCCAAATTTGATATCAAGGCTAGAAAGGTTTGATCTATTGTTTTGTAGGCATACTTGAAAGCCGACAATTTTTGATTTTGACCATAGCCAGAAAGGTTTGATTTATTGTGTTGACTAAAGGGGGATAATTAAATTATATTGTTGCATAAATCAAGGGGGAGCCCTCTCTAAGTACTAACGATATTCATGAGCTTTTGCAGGACAAGCCAATGAAACAATCATCACTGTTAAGATATTCAAGGCCTTAAATTACAGTTCAAGGGCTTGAACTGCAGGTAGAAGCTAAACATATTGAATATGACCAAACTAAGGGTTTGAGCTTCACTTTCAAGGCCTTGACTATGGATCATTGATACAAATAAATCAATTGGTTCATACCCAATGGAATTGGAAGGCAATCTGATATATTTTCTTTCATTCTGGTTACGTGGAATTTTTTTTAAATCTATCTCAATTTTTGTTAATCTTGAAAATAGTATGATATTTGCTAATTTTATTCCAAAATCCTAATTGACTCATTTTTTGCTAGGAAATTATTTTGGGCAGCAAATTTCCTTTCTCACCCACGCGTGTCCTCCTCTTTCTCTCTCTTCCTTTAATTTACCCCCAACTCGGCCTTACTTCGCTTAGTTTGCTTCACTCTTTCCACTTTGTTTTAAATTTGGTTTTACTCTATTTTTACTTGACATGTATGAAACGACATAGTTTTAAGTTCCTGTTATTTTTATAAAAGTCAAAGGGGGAGAATAATTTGGTCATTTTGGTCGTGTTGATGTTAAAACGCTACCAATCAGGTAATGTATCAGGTAATGTCATACCTTTGCATGATTTACTTCGTACTTGAGAAATTTTGATTTTCAAATTTTAAATTGCTCAATTATTTTTAGAAGGTAAGCATGATATGATTGATAACCATCGTATTTTTTCATGGCATGTAACATCTTATTATGCTTGCTTAATATTTTAAACATCATACCGAATTGTTGCACATAATTTTATGCTTAGTGTTTGCACCAATGTTATTGTCTATCTCCTTAAGTGAATATTTATATTATTTTGCCATAATCTTGATTATTTATTTTTTAAAGGTGGAGTTAGTTTAGTTTGGGGCATGATCTTGAAATGCTACTATGGCTATATGTTTTATTTAATATTGAATCCTCTTTCTTAGTACTAATGCTCTTATTTGATAATTTTGAAGGTACTAAGTGTAAGGTCATAAGTATTGCATATGAAACATGCATTTTGGATTTTCCCTTCTTATGCAACCTTTTTGATGAAATACAAAAAGGAAGAGAAAGATAATGGTAAGCTAATTTGGTTATTTGATGAATTCATGCGTAGGTTCATGATATCTATGGAGTTTTGGCCTTCATAAAAAAGGGGGAGATTGTTAGCTTTATTAAGCTTACAATGTATTTTATGAATATGTTTTGATGAAAGATAAAAAGGCATTGGTTAATTAGTATGTTTATTAAATAACATATTATGTTTATTATATAAGGTATTATAGTATCTTGGAAATATTTTAGTATTCAAATTTGAATATATGATCTTTATGATATAATATTGTAGTTCAAATTTGACTATGATATTATGAGATAAAATGTCACTTTATTAGGGAGCCAAAGTTAGCAAATATTTGACCTCTCTTAACAAAGATTCAATATTTAAATGGTTGATATTGGCCTTGCATATAGAAGGCCTATAAAGCAGCTCAAGAAGATCTTAAGTCAGCAAAAGATATGCTAGCCATTGCAAATAAGCCAACTGGATCAACTAGCCGTTAATAGCTGGATTGCGTAATCTTCAAGGGCACTAATCTACCATTCAAGGCCCTGAACTGAAGCTGAATTCTGGATATGCATAACGGCTACTTTCCTTCTATTTCTCCAAGCCTTGCCTATAAATATGCAAGATGGTTGAGAGCTGAAGATACTAAGCAAGACAAGCACTCATTGGCATACTCAAACCCACTCTCTTATTGTATTGATTGAGGTTTAATTTACTATTGCTCTTTGAGTTATTCAAGTAGTGTTTAGGTGGGATTACAGAGTTGAAGGGTCAACTCTACCAAGCTTTATTGAGGGTGTCAACTTGGGTCTTGGAATTTAGAGTAGGTATACTCTAGAGTTGTAATCATTCCTCTGAATAAAGATTCGGGTTAATCCTGGAGTTAAGGGACTCTAGGTGGGGATTAAGCCTGTTGAGGCCCAACCTCTTTAAAAAATTTGATTGTGTTTTATCCATGTTTCTTTTCCGCACTTTATTTCGATTAAATTGCGATTTTGATCATCACCCTATTCACCCCTCCTCTAGGGTGATTTAGTAGCTTTTGCACTTTCAATTGGTATCAGAACTAGGCCGACTACATTTTGACTTTGCCGTCAAGTGGGAATGATCATGGCCGCTACCGGAGAAGGCTACTATGATCAAGGTCGCTCTACTGTTGGACCACCTTTGTTTAGAGGTGCTAACTTTTCATATTGGAAAAAATTGATGCAGATGTTTATCAAAACTGAAGATTGTGAACTATGGAACTTTGTGACAAAAGGACCGTACGTTCCAAAAATCACAATTGATGGAAAGGCCATTGTGAAAACTGAGAATTAATACACTCAAGAAGACTTCATAAGGCTTCCGAAAAACTGTAAGGCTATGCATATATTATATTGTTGATTAGATGCTAATGAGTACAATCGTATTTGTGCTTGTGAATCAGCAAAAGAAGTATGGGACAAGCTGGTGGTGACATGTGAAGGGACAAGCCAAGTGAGGGAGACAAAAATCAACATGCTCATCCATGAATACGAGCTTTTCAAAATGCAACCCGCTGAAACAATCAAGGAGATGTTTACAAGGTTTACTGATATAACAAACAATCTGAAGTCCCTCGGCAAAACTTACACCAACGAGAAGATGGTTAGGAAAATACTTCGGTGTCTTCCTAAAAACAAGTGGGGTCCCAAGATCACTGCAATTGAGGAAGCCCAAAACCTCAAGACTCTAGCCTTGGGCGATTTACTCAGAAAACTCATGACCCACGAAATACATCTTAAAGAAGATGAAGAAGGAAAAGAAACTCAATCCAAGAAAGGAGTAGCATTATTCAAAACTGGAAGTGAAGATGCTATTCTCTCAGAAGATGAGTCAATTGAAGAGGATGAAGATACTATGGTGATGATCGCTAAAGGATTAAAGAAAATGTTCAAATCAAAGAGATTAGATCCCAAGAAGTTCGACAAAAAGGAATCTTCATCAAGCAAAAATGAGAAGCTCTCAAAAGGTACAAAATTTCTTAACAACAAAAATGATTCTAACTTGGGTCCTTGCTTTAAATATGGATTGCCAGGACATATTATGAAAGACTGCTCAGTTTTGCAAATCAAAGCCGAAAAGCATAAACAAAAGCCGAGAAAGAGTTCAAGAGAGCCATGATTGCCGCATGGAGTGATAGTGACTCCAGTGACAGTGACAAAGAAGAAGAAATGGCAAATCTATACCTTATGGCGAATGACGTTCAAGAAACCGAATCTGAAAACTTGGATGAGGTCGACTATTCTGACCTTCTTAAATATTCGAAGGATGAATTAGCTCAAGCATTAATCCAATGCATTCGGTGTGAACAAGAATATTTGTCGAAGATAAAGTCCTTGAAGAAGACAATTCGTAATTTACTCTTTGAAAGAGAGACGTTACAAAAATTGAATAGTAAATCTCTTTCAAAAATTGAAATGCTTAAAAATGAAAAGAAAGAGCTGCAATCCAAACATGAGGGTCTAGAAAAAGTAGTATTAAAATTTTCTAAAGGACAAGAAAACTTGGACAAATTGATAGGTTCTCAAAAGATGTCTTTCAACAAAGAAGGTATTGGATATAATCCTTTTAACAAAAAGAAAAATTACAAAAATTTCTTTGTTCATGAAACATCCAAAGACAAATCTCACACCGTATGTAATTATTGTTTAAGGAAGGGTCATATTTTCTACTCATGTCCTCTCAAAAAGTCAAATACCAAGATAATCTAAGTTTGGATACCAAAAGGAACAAGACCACAAAATAGGGTCACAACCTATGTTGGACCCAAATTCGATATCAAGGCTAGAAAGGTTTGATCTATTGTTTTGTAGGCGTACTTGAAAGCCGACAATTTTTGATTTTGACCATAGCCAGAAAGGTTTGATTTATTGTGTTGACTAAAGGGGGATGATTAAATTATATTGTTGCATAAATCAAGGGGGAGCCCTCTCTAAGTACTAACGATATTTATGAGCTTTTGCAGGACAAGCCAATGAAACAATCATCACTGTCAAGAAATTCAAGGCCTTAAATTACAGTTCAAGGGCTTGAACTGCAGGCAGAAACTAAACATTTTGAATATGACCAAATTAAGAGCTTGAACTTCACTTTCAAGGCCTTAACTATGGGTCATTGACACAAATAAATCAATTGGTTCATACCCAATGGAATTGGAAGGCAATCTGATATATTTTCTTTCATTCTGGGCACGTGGATTTTTTTAAACCTGTCTCAATTTTTGTTAATCTTGAAGATAGTATGATATTTGCTAATTTTATTCCAAAATCCTAATTGACTCATTTTTGGCTGGGAAATTATTTTGGGAAGCAAATTTCCTTTCTAGCCCATGCGTGTCCTCCTCTTTCTCTCTCTTACTTTAATTTACCCCCAACTCGGCCTCACTTCACTTAGTTTGCTTCACTCTTTCCACTTTGTTTTAAATTTGGTTTTATTCTATTTTTACTTGGCGTGTATGAAACAACATAGTTTTAAGTTCCTCTTATTTTTTATGAAAGTCAAAGGGGAAGAATAATTTGGTCATTTTGGTCGTGTTGATGTTAAAATGCTACCAATCAGATAATATATCAGGTAATGTAATACCTTTGCATGATTTACTTCCTACTTGATAAATTTTCATTTTCAAATTTTAAATTGCTCAATTATTTTTAGAAGGTAAGCATGATATGATTAATAACCATCGTATTTTTTCATGGCATGTGACATATTATTATGCTTGCTTAATATTTTAAACATCATACCGAATTATTGCACATAATTTTATGCTTAGTGTTTGCATCAATGTTATTGTCTATCTCCATAAGGGAATATTTATATTATTTTGCCATAATCTTGATTATTTATTTTTTAAATGTGGAGTTTGTTTTGTTTGGGATATGATCTTGAAATGCTACTATAGCTATATGTTTTATTTAATATTGAATCCTCTTTCTTAGTACTAATGCTCTTATTTGATAAGTTTGAAGGTACTAAGTGTAAGGTGATAAGTATTGCATATGAAACATGCATTTTGGATTTCCCCTTCTTATGCAACCTTTTTGATGAAATACAAAAAGGGGGAGAAACATAATGTTAAGCTAATTTGGTTATTTGATGAATCCATGCGTAAGTTCATGATATCTATGGAGTTTTGTCTTTCATCAAAAAGGGGGAGATTGTTAGCTTCATTAAGCTTACAATGTATTTTATGAATATGATTTGATGAAGGACAAAAAGGAGTTGGTAAATCAGTATGTTTATTAAATAACATATTATGTTTATTATATAAGGTATTATAATATCTTGGAAATCTTTTAGTATTCAAATCTGAATATGTGATCTTTATGATATAATAGTGTAATTCAAATTTGACTATGATATTATGAGATAAAATATGTCACTTTATTAGGGAGCCAAAGTCAGCAAATATTTGACCTTTCTTAACAAAGATTCAATATTTAAATGGTTGATATTTGCCTTGTATATAGAAGGCCTACAAAGCAGCTTAAGAAGATCTTAAGTCAGCAAAAGATATGCTAGCCATTGCAAATCAGCCAATTGGATCAACTAGCCGTTACTAGCTGAATTGTGTAATCTTCAAGGGCACTAAGCTGCCATTCAAGGCCTCAAACTAAAGTTGAGTTCTGGATATGCATAACGGCTACTTTCCTTCTATTTTTCCAAGCCTTGCCTATAAATATGCAAGATGGTTGAGAGCTAAAGATACCAAGTAAGACAAGCATTCATTGGCATACTCAAACACACTCTCTTATTGTATTGATTGAGCTTTAATTTGCTATTGTTCTTTGAGTTATTCAAGTAGTGTTTAGGTGGGATTATAGAGTTGAAGGGTCAACTCTATCAAGCCTTGTTGAGGGTGTCAACTTAGGTCTTGGAACTTAGAGTAGGTGTACTCTTGAATTGTAATCATCCCTCCTAATAAAGATTCGAGTTAATCCTAGAGTTAGGGAACTCTAGGCGGGGATTAGGCCCGTTGGGGCCCAACCTCATTAAAAAATTCACTCGTGTTTTGTCCACGTTTTTTTTCCACGCTTTATTTCGATTAAATTGTGATTTTGATCATCATCCTATTCACCCCCCTCTATGGTGATTTAGTAGCTTTTGGACTTTCAGTTTTGATCTACTTTGCCATGATTGGTTATAGCACTGGTTTCATAGCAAGGCTTTGGTTCTGATATGTTTCTAGGCAATGGTTTTGTCTTTGGTTCATAGTAGGGCTTTGGGTCTAAAGAGTCACCTATTGTGCTTTTATGAGGTTATGCAATCATAGTGTTCTATGTGGTGATATCTGCATGTGGTTGTTATCGACTGATATTATAATGGTCTTTCCTCCCTTCTAGAAATTCAGTGACTTGGGTCATTTTTTAGGATGATACTTGGTGACTGCAAATTGAAAGTTTGGATGAATTTGACCCGGTAATTGAAGGGTTTAACGCCCATGTGTTCAATGAAAGGTACAGATTCAGCTCATTAATTGGGGAATATATTATGCGTGAAGATTATGATGAAATAGGTAGGACTTTATGTGGGGTTGAAGGGTGACTTGGAGAGATTATCGGGCCATGCAGTGGTGCTGAGTGGTTGGGGTTATGACCCTTATGAAGTTGACTGGTTCTGGGAGTGTATAAAGTCCCGTGGGGCTTCCTTTTGTGTCTGTGGGTTCCACGCCATTGGAACCACTGCCTTAAATTGGGCATATGCTCCTAAGATAATATATGAGAACCCTAACATATGATCTTGGAGACTAGTGGCCTGATTTATTTTGATGAACAAAAGAGAAATAGGTGTACGTAGAACTCATTAATTTAACTTAAGCACATTAATAGCACTTGGGTAGTGCTACTACTCTAGTAGCTAATTTGATGAATATTGTTATATACTGCACTTACTTTATTCCCTTATGCTAGGGCACTGTTTTCACTTGCTTTATTTCCTTATTTCTAAGTTGTGGTTTAATAGGAACATAAGTAATGTCAGTATTTCATTTGCTGGTTTCGAATTTAATCCAAGGAACACTAACTTCGCTTATTTGTGAGCACCTGTAGATTTTGTTCAATTATCAACCCAGTTTCAGATGTTCAAATATATAATAGCAAGATGATAAAGATAAGGCAAAGATAAGGCATATAGCATCACCTTATAATATAATATATGCCTGCTTTCATCAGTGCTTGCCTAGATGTTGATGTTGTGGTTTAGCATATGATTGACAATTGCTCTTTGGATCATTAATAAGTAATACTAACTAGTTTCAACAATTGAAAAACAAATTCCTCTATGTTTTAGTCTTGTTTTGTAAACACATTGTGTAGTTGATTGTCTTATTTTGTAGACAATATATAATGTTACTACTGCTAAGCATTTATAGCCACAATTTCTAATTTTCCTCATATGAGTGTCACGAAATTAGATATTTTAGAAAGAAGATTGAAGAGTTAAGACAAATAGTTGAAATAAATGTTTTTCCAAAGACAACTGAGTCCAATGAAATATGGAACATGGGAGATGAACATGTGGATTATGGTGAGAGGAAAAAGGAAACGCAATTGTTTATAATCAATTTGAATAAATAAACTAACTGGAATAACAAAATGCATAACTAATAAGTTCTTCAAACTACTTTGATGTGTAATTATTGTGAAAGAAAAATTCTAAGGTAATCAACTATTTTCAATTACAATAATTGAGTAATCTAAATTGTTGATCTAATTAAAATAAGTACGTATCATTGAATATATCAACTAGTAACCTATAAAACAGATTAACTAAGAGAAATTATTTCTCTCTCCTTCCTTTTAAACAATACTTAATCTCTCTCCTACTAGGCTATTATAGTACTATGCCGTTTTCATGCCTGCTAATTATTAGCCTCTATTGCCATGCGGTAATGCCTTTATCCCTGTCTTTCTTCCTAATTTCACCAGTCATGGTGCTCTTAGCTTATTTCTAGACAATTACATTCTACAGAAAAAGGGTAAAATAAGAGAGGAGAAGCAATGGCATAGGATCTTTTTTGGGAACTTCTTAAATGCCCTCCTCTTAGTTTTTTTCCCTCACAACATTCTCCTTCCTCTCTGTCATCCTCTATTTTGTGCTAAATTGGAGTTTTTGTATGGCATTTCTGCCATCATTGAGATAGTGGGAAGCTTTTAACTAGTTTAACTTGTGTTTTGTTTTATTTTCAAGTCACTTTTTCCTGTTTGCACTAGTCGGATGTCAGCAGAGATAAGAGTTTGATTTGAGCAAAATGGGATTGAATTTTGGATCGTGAGTCAGGAATGTGTTTACGGAAGCTTTGATATTTGATTTGCTTCTATTTGATTGAAAATCGCTCATCCCCTTACTCATTTTAAGTTTGTTTCACAATCACGTATTTTTAACTTTGAGTTTACTTGAAAATCACTACAAAAGAAGAGGGCTTCAATAATGTGTGAAAAATATTACTAGAGGCTTTAAAACTGTTGCCTTAGATCTATGGCAACAATATCTAAAATGTTGTCTTTAGTATGTACTATAAGAAATCTATGGAAACATTTTTTTTAGCTATGGTAATGCTTGCTTAGAAAAATGTTGCCTAAGAAATTTTGAATGTAGCACTTCTTCTTGTACTTTGGTTGCGACATTTGTAGACCTATTGCAATGTTGATTGGAACCAAAATTGATCAAATCAATGGTTAACAATTTGCTATATTGATTTGTTTATGTTGCTGTGACAATTTATATAATACTTCCAACTAGTTGTACACAAATCAGCATATCCAATGAGCCTAATTAGACAAAAAAGAACCATACATTTAAAGTGGAGTACAATCACAAATTTGAACGATCTATGATATTAACAATTCGGTTGTCAGCTTTCCCCCTCCCTAATAAAGACAAAGAGCTTCATACTTGGTGAGTCGTACATCTGTCTCTATATCCAAAATACATTTAGCTATGGTTTTTGATTTTATCATATGCCATACGTAACATATACACAATATGTCCGATTGTATATCCAAAATAAGTCCTCTTGCCAAATTCCAACATGCCCAATGCAACCATTAACAAATATATACGAATGCTAATAGTAGTAGGCCTGCACATGAAAAAGAGAATATTTATGAAAAGAGCAATTGATGTTCAAGGTTGGAAATAGGGAAAAAAAAGATCTCACACTAACCAAGAGCTTTAACATTCAAAGAAAAGAAAACTATAGTGTAGTGTATATCCCCAACCCCCCCCCCCCCCCCACCCCGAAAAAATTCTAATGATACACTATCCACATTTTGGATATGTCACTAACTAGAAACCAATCAAGGAATAAAGGGACATTCATGTGATGAACTATGAACAATCATGCTATAACCAATACTTAAACTAACAAAAAGTATGCTTCTTGCTTGTGTGAACCTATGTTTTGATATGCTCACCACCACCATCAAGCTCAAAATTCCTCCCAGTTTGTATGTAATTTCCAAACCATCACATAATCTCAACAAGGAAAAAGAGCAACTTGTCATTGATGTTTGACAATTGAAGCTTTCACCTCATTGGTAGTTCCTTTCAATGTACAGTTGTAGAATTTGGTTTGTTTAGTACAGAACATACTCATGACTTGGTCATTATACCAACTAAAACAAGCGAAATAATATATACAAAGTACATCCATCAATATCCATAATCGAAAAATAATCTACAATTTCAATTTTGTATATAAAGACAACCAGCAAGTTAGGCACACTAGTATGTTTGGGCTATAGAATTGTGGTCATTTAAATTGTTTCATCCATATCAGTAATGTAAAGACCCACACAATTGTAAGATCATTGTCTATGGAAGCCACATATTCAAATGATGGTTGACGAAGTATTTCAAGTGAAACCATGATATCTATTCTTATAAGCAGTCATGTATGTCAGTGGAATCTCATAAACACAGCGTAAACTAAAATAGAACCATAGATACTATTGATTGTTAATTGTTTTCTTTTTTTTCCCAACATTTGCTATAATCTACCATTAAACTTTAACTGTTCTTTAAAAGTAGCAGCATTCAGTAAAAACTAATGGGAAAAAGGCATTGAATGGTGTGTAAGGCTCACTACCGCAGTTACAAGGATCACACTATGCTAGGATTAGAAAGAGTGGAGTAGCTTGCAATACAGTACTTTCTATGAACTTGGTATAAAGAGGTATGTCATTTGGAACATTATTTCAAAATGTAACACATAATACAATATTGATTTCTTAACAAGACTATGCTAGTTGAGTAACATATATTGCATCTGCATTTTTCTTTTACCTCACTACCAAAAAAAGAAACACTCTAAATATACCCCTTCATTCCTTCCCATTTACTCTTACCTAGCTTCATTTAGTTTTCTCCTCTTGAATAGGTAAACCACTCCCCCTGCTCCCCAAAGAGCTCCTCTTCTCAAGTTTGACTAGCTATCTCTAGTGGCACAATTAAATGTCTTCTTCTCCTTCCATCAAAGTGATCTCTATTTCCATTGTCCTTTCTTAACGTTAAGGTTTTGACTTCTCTTCATCCTAGAGAGCAATTGATAGTAGAACACACCAACTGAAACAACTTTCCATCAAATCTGATGGTTTTTGCACCCTAATCAAGGGTGACCATAGGTAACTAGCATCACAAACAATGTGTTCTTTATGTCACCAGCAATTTGAATTAGTTAGAGTCTACCTTTTACATTATCATTCAATTTCAGTAATCATATTTCTATGCTAGAACTCATTCCCATGCATTTTGAGGAAACTTCCAAAACAACAAGAAATCGAAACAAGAAAGAATAACCGGTAACACAGACAAACCCAATAGTGAAACAAGCCATAAATATGGTTACCATATTTTCTTCTCTCAAGATATCCATAAATTAAACAACAAAAATGGGAAAATATAAATTTTTCTGAACCTCATATAGTGAAGCCATCTGGTGGACTCCTATATGGGGTAATGAATTATGAAGTAACAGCTTGAGCAATGATTTTAGGGGTTATCCCTGGGATCATTTTTTGTAAATGCACCAATACATGATCCACCTTTGTCTTTTGAGCATCTAGTTCATCCTTTTAAGCATCTAAAACAGCCTGTTGAGCATCCAATTCAACCTTCTGAGCATCTAGTTCCTTTTGCAAATTTGCTAATTTGTCTTTCTTAACTTGTAACTCAACATCCATTTTTTCTTCAAGAGCATCGAAATTGTTTTGCATTTCCTCTCTTAAGCTAACTCTAATAGGATCAATAAACTCTGAAGCCAAAGCTTACGGCTTATCAACATCATTCCCTTTGAAATTTGTAGTGGAAACACCCCTTCCATATAGTCTTAACCGTGTTCAAAACTTGAGCTAAGTCCTAGCTCATGTAATGCTTCAATCACCTTCATCCTTTTCTACATTACATTTAATGATTAGGAAACATTATATCAGCAAAAGCTAAGATATTACAAAAAGATTTATGGAAGAATCTATCAAGGGACTACCTATAAGTTATAATAGGCGGGGAAAAAATATAGAATACTTACAATTTTATTCAGTATATCATCGTTAGAGCGTTTATAAGTACACGCTTCTTTCCTTTTCTTAGTTTCTTCAAACATTCTTGTCTTTGATGGCAATCGACTCTCTTCATTTTTCTTAGTGAATAAATACAAATTAACCCAAACAAAGACCATGTGAAATATTTATGATGAAAAATTCATGTAGAATCCACATACTTACCAACTCATGATACTTCCTTGCAAAGCTTACAAGACCCATACTGTGTATATTGTCCTTTGCTCACCACTTTCAACATTTCTAGCCCTAATGTGTTGAAAAGATGTAGGGATCTCATGAAAATTGTTGATGTAACAAGCTCTTAAAAATATAGCAAACCTACTATAGTTTAGTTCCTGAATAGTCGAATTATTCCAATATTCTAGTAGAACCTTAAATGAAAATCAAGTACTTTGGTCAGGTAATTTTCCCATCTAGCATCATCATTGTCATACTTATAATAGTGATCACGCTTGATGCGACTAATGAGAACCCTCCAAGAATCTCGAATAGACTATAGCACCCACTTTTTTGCTCTTGAAGGAATTATGTACTTCTCCTAACAGATGTTAAATTAAGTTGGAATATTATAAAAATTTTACTCAATATAATAGGTGTTCATGAGAAATCTTATATTAACATATCCCCACATTTCATCCTTTTGTGGAACTTTACTCCAATTGGTGCAAATGAGTGGTGCTAAAGGATAACCATGAGCAATAGTGACTAAAATTTGCTAAACTCATTGACAACCTTATCTGCAGGTCTACTAGGTTGACCTTTCTCATTGCCAAGTATAGCTACATGATTTTCCATTTTTCATGCATGTACCTCAAACAGCATTGTAGGGCCTCTATGCTTCTTTACTAGTTCATTTATTTCCATACATCAAGAAAAAAAGAAAAAAATTAAGCAATATCAAGGACAAATCAAAAGGTGAAGGGGAGGGGGTTATAAGATGCAGGCCAAAGCCTTGATTTCTAGTCCATTCAAGTACTTGGTGGTTAACACATTTGAGGATGCAATGACTGTTTGGTTATCTAATGACCTCCTCACAAGCTCTTGCTTTGCTCTATTTGTTAGGACATCCCTTCCTCTAGTTGGTGTACATCAACTTGACGCTATTATATATACAGCCAACATGTAAATGAAAAAATAATTATTCTAAAAAGAATACAATTGGTAATAGTATTTAATCATATTAGGGGAAAGTATTACCATCAAAAGGGACAACCACTGAAACTGAACCAAGTTCAACATCATTTGGAGAGCTTTTATATGGATGAATTACTGATTGGTGCTGTTGTTCTTTCTGCTGTTTTAGAAATTCACTCATGGACATTACCAGACACTTTGAATGCTATTGTTTGTAAAGGCAATCCCTGAAGTTAGTACAGGTTCAAGTTCAATCTATTGCTTGTCATTTTGAGAAGCCTTATGTGGCTGCTTTATTGCTGCTTCTTGTTGTTCTTGTTGCTATTTAAGAAGTCATGCATGGACATTGTTGGGTCTTTTGATTGTTTCTTGTGCATTGTTACTGCACTTTGCTTCTTCGTATTTTGCACTTTGTTAGCCTAAGAAAAAAGTCAATAAGCTAATGCTTTATTTACTAAGAAGATGAAATAAGCACTTTTCTACATTGAGCTGTGCTACTGGCTATATGTACCAAAAACTAAGAAAAGAGGGGAAAGATATGAGAACTAAGTAACTATTACTTAGCTATAATTATCTTCAAAAAGCTACAATTAAAGTTATCTAAACAAAATAGGGGAAAAGTATTATCATTACAACACCCTTAGAAGTTGTAACATCATCAGTGTTTTCATTCTCGCTCTCTTCTTCACTCTCTGATGCTGCATCGCTTGGTATGTACTTTTTGTCCTTATCAATTTCCTTGGAATTTTGGCTTCATTTCTTCATATGGCCTTTTTTGATTTCTCCTATCTTGTTTATTAATTTGGGAAACCCTAATTTTTCCAATATTATTGTATTTTTCTCTATCTTCATATGCTACTCTTTCTCAAAATTAGCAATAGGTCTTTCATGATCTTTCAAAGATGAGCCTTTTTTTCTTGCCACTTTGCACTATATGTAGAACTATCATGTTCATAATGCCATATTCTCCACAAAATATAATAGTAAAACATCGAAGTATGCACATTATCATATATATTAATAAAATAGCGCATTAAAAACACATAGCACATTAAAAACCCATGAACAGAATTCTATGAGATGAACAGATAACAAAACACTTTTCCTTCAAACAAATATAACTGCAACAACAAAGATTAAAAAAAAAATAGTAATAGGGAAAGAGCAAAGGCTGCTGAGAAGTCTTGAGGTAGCACTTCATCATTAGCATACATCCATTTCTAATCTGTATCATCAATATTAGAGTTGTCTTCATGCTCATAATCATGCTGGTCACCCTCCAAGATGTCACCTATTTCTACTATTCGCACACTTGAATTGTCTCCAATATGACTAACATTTGTATCAAATGTGCTTGCAATAGGATATACAGAATTAGTAGGCCCTTTCCGAATGTTTCCATAGTTAACCCCTGAAAGTCATACAGGTATCTCGAACTCCTTTTCATGGCATAGTGTTTATCATGTTCAAAGGGTCTTGAATATAAAAAATTTGGTAGGCTTGAGACATCAGTATAAAAGGATCATCCTTATAGCATAACCTCTTGAAATTAACCTATGCAAGCCCAAGTTTGTTAACATTTGCATAAAAGCAATCACATCTACATAGAACAACACTAAATTGGACCAAAAATCAACTTCGATAATATCTTCTATGACTCCATAGCAAGTCCAACTATAGGATTTGGATCTTTAGAACTAGCGAGCTTGGATGTCAAGGCTATTAGAGTGACCTCACTATTCGGGGTCTTTAATCGTGAATCACGCACTTTTGTATAGAGTCTATAACCATTGATAAAATACCCAATGTACCCTCTTACCTTTGGATTATACCCTTTGCTAGCCAAAAAATATAATTTGTTACTCTTTCACTGTTCATTTCATCTTAGAACTAATTGATGAACAAGGCTATTACATTGTGTTCTCTCCTACCTACTTTTTCGGCCTTGGTTGCTAAGCATACTCTGGTGTTCTCCACCTTTCAGTTCATACAGACACATAAATAGAGAAAACTATAATAGGAATTATAAATATAAAGATAAAGCAAAACAAAATTGTCATTTTCGTTGTGAACTTCCTCAATGTACTTCTTCACTTGCTCACAGTTGTAATTGAAGATTATATGTCTTTGAGCTTGCTTCAAACTCTTGTTGTCAAGAGAAAATCCCTTGCCCTTTATGTTCTTTTTGCCCTAATAGGATGTCCCACTAGTGGAAAAATCTAAGTTTGATCTTCAATACCACTGATTTCATCATAACAAGCTAATCTTCTATCTAACATCTTAAAACATCATAGAGGTACCTTGAACAAAAGGTGAGACATTCTTCATCCAAATAACCTTTTGTCATGCACCCTTCTAGATGACACCTATAGAACACAACCTTTCAACGTACATAAATACCTCTCAACAAAGAATGCCCACCATTATTGTACGGGTCCACCAAGCTTAATTTCTCTTGCTAAGTGAATAGGTGAGTGCATCATAATATCAAAGAAGGCTCGTGCAAAGATGCTTTAAAGTTCACACAATACCTTAATAATTTTAGATTCTAAAATCTTCAATTCTTCAAGGCTGATAACTTTACTACATATACACTGAAAGAAATTACCAAATCTAATCAAAACCAGTGCATCTTTTTCTGGCAAAATAATTCTTCACTGCTACCTGTAGTAGATAGTGCAATAAGATGTGGGCATCATGACTTTTGTAACCTGTAAGCTTCCTTTCTTTAACATACACACTTCTAGATATATTTAACAGACAATCATAAGGTGGCTTTGTATCCTTAAGAACCTTTAGGAAGAAATCCTTTTGCGCATTTCCCATTGAATATGATGATGGGGGTATGCTGATGTGCTGGTCATCTTCTATAATAACAGATTGAAGATGCTTTTTCATAGCCAAGTCTATCAAGTCAAACCGAGCCTTAGTATGGTCTTTTTTTTTTTCTTCCTCGAGATATCTAACAATATCCCTATCACATTGTCACATATAGTTTTTCAATATGCATAACATCAGGGTTATGATGACATTTATTGTGCTCCTAATAGGGCAATTTAAAAAATATAGACCTTTTCATCCATAGTCCACGATTGCCGCCATTGCTTTGCTCGCGCTTCTTCCCAACATCATATTTGAACTACTTAACTTACTTGAAAGCTTCTACGCTAGACATCAAACTAGGTGGACACCTATCCTCCCTACCATCATTGATTGATGTTCCATCAAATCCCTAAGGATGGTTCATATCCAAAAATCTACGATGATCCCTGTAACATGTTCTCCTAGTATACTTTAAATATTGAGAGCATGTATCATGGTTGAACAAGGACAAGCCTATCATCCTTTAGTTTTCTATCCAAAGAACATAGGATTAGACCTGGCAAATGGGTCATTCGGTTCGGGTATGGGTCGGGTCAAGTTCGGGTTGGGTAATGTTCGGGTTAAATGACATTTCGGGTCGTTTCGGTTTGGGTCGGGTATGGTTCGGTTCGGGTCGATTTCGGGTCAATCAATTTTTGGTCAAATATGCTCGTCATGCCAAAACAAACAACTTTGTGGAAAATTTCGGGTCGGGTATGGTTCGGTTCGGGTCAATTCGAGTTTCGGGTCCACTTTCAGATGAGCATATTTCGGGTGTCGGATCGGGTATGGGTCCAGATCGTTCGGTTCGGGTTTCGGGTCTCGGGTCAGTTTTGCCAGGTCTACATAGGATAGCCCAAAAAATCATTGACAATCTGCTCTAAGGCTACATGCATTTGAAATTATTGACGTATAAATGTATCACAAGTCTCCACCCAAACAAGTCATAGATCATTCAACTCATCAATAATGGTTGCAAATAAATGTTTACGTCACTCCATAGGGAACTAGGGCCGAGTCAACAAAGATAGCATTAAGTATTATGGTTTTATAGATATGCATGGTATAAGATTATAGTTAATTAATAGAACTGGCATGTGATATTAGACACACTCATTGTTCGAAATGGATTGAATCCATCACTAGCAAGCCCTAACCTTACATTGCGAGGATCTCTTGCAAAATTAGTGTATATGGAATCAAAGTCCTTCTAAGCCTAGCCATCAGTAGGATGCCTAATTTTTCCATCTTTAGGTTGTTCTTTATCATGCCAAATCATTGATTCAGTGGTTTGTGCACACATAAACAACCCTTGGAGTCTAGGTTTCAAAAGAAAGTATCTCAACAGCTTTTTTGGGATTTTTTTAGATTTCTACCTTGAAGCTTTACATTTATAACAGAAATGTGCTTTTTCATTTTCCTTCCAATGCACCATACAATCACTAGCACATGCGTCTATATTGTTGTAATCAAGTCCCACATCTCTCACTATGTTCTTGACTTCATTAAAATTTTTAGGAAGCTTAGCATTAGGAAAAGTCTCCTTTGATAGCTCCAGAAGATCATGGAATGCAACATTGCTTATTCCATTAAGAAACTTGAATAGATACAGTTGAATTAAGAAGGAAAGTTTTGAAAAGCTTTTACAACCTAGATATAGGCCTTCTTTACCATTCTCCACCAACTTGAAAAATTTTTTAGCCTCTTCATTCAGCCCATCTCTAGCCCCTTACTGCTCATCAAACCTTTCTAATACATTTATAAATGTATCATGTAATAGTCAATCAATGTTGTCAAATATGTTTAGCCCCTCATCCCTATCCTCCTCCATATGGCTTGTATTTGCAACACATATGAAGATAATGATTGTTCTCTTTAGAAAACCCATTCTTTAAACCCCTTATCAAAACCATTAACTATCAAATGATCATGTAAAACATCTCGACTGTAGCAAAAACACCTTTGGCACTTCTTATACGGACAACAAATTTGATTTCTAATAGCAATCTTAGCAAAATAATCATTAAGAAATGCATTGAGTGCTATCTTACATTCATGAGAACTTTGAATAGGCTCATCCAACTATGATCCATCATCTTACCTTCACTAAAAAATAATTTAATGAATGCAGAATGCTTGAGTGTCATAGGCAAAAATATGAAAGCATTATGTATCAATGTCATAGAATTAACTACTAGGTTAGTAAAAAAAATCAAGCATAACATGTCAACACCAACAACTGACAATCTAATTTTGAAGTGATGCAAATCAACCAAACACTTATGAACCATTAAAATCAAGCAGTAGACCCCTCCTCTTAGTCTAACCACTCTAATTGTGCTGTTAG
This sequence comes from Carnegiea gigantea, assembly GCA_029747015.1. Classification (NCBI taxonomy): domain Eukaryota; kingdom Viridiplantae; phylum Streptophyta; class Magnoliopsida; order Caryophyllales; family Cactaceae; genus Carnegiea; species Carnegiea gigantea. Next base: position 200,999 of record JAKOGI010000393.1, on the reverse strand, counting down.
AGATGCAATCTTGTATCACACACAAGTCATCGTCAAAAATACTACGCATTTTAATTCTCTAATTAGTTGAGCCATAGAAATTAGACTATATCAAAAATTTGGTATGTAGACAACTTTGTCTAGATTAATTTTCAGACTCAATTACATACTCCCTTGGAGATTCACTATCGCACTTGCGCCATTAGGCAAGGATACAGGAATAGGTACAACAGTTGGTTTTTGTTCAAGCCAATTTAATTCCCCCATCATATGATGAGATACACCTGATTCAATTATCCAAGTGAATTATCCAACTGAATTACATGATAATTTCTCTTAACCTGATATGGAGAGCTCGATCAAGCAAAGGAGCTTTTGCACCCGTTCGTTTGTGAACCCAGGTATGACATTTTTGGCCTAGTCATCACTACTGCTTCTGTGTGCTTACTGTTCAACCAAGTAGGAGGCCTCTCGACCAGCTCCTCTGTCATGGCTACTGCCTGTCTGACCACCATGTGATCCCCTTCTGTGGCCTTGACCTTGCCCACTGCTGGTGGATACCCAATAAGTTCATAACAATTATTTTCTTTATGGCCAAATCTACCACAATGTTTTCATCTCCCCTTCTCGGTTCAAGGTTAAATTTTCTAGCCCTGGCTAATGGCAAAGGTAGCCATAGTTTCCATGCAATCGTCCTGGCTCGTCATCATATGCTTGTGTTCCTCTTCTTGCGTGGCCATGTTGAATATTTTCTCGAGTCGAGGAAGGGGATCTTGAGCCAAAATGAGACTTCGTATTTAGCTGTATAGTTCATCACATAAGCCCATCAAGAATTGATAGGATTTTCTTCATCAAACATACTGGCGATCATGGATGACACTCTGCACTAACATCATTTGCACATATAGTATGGGATCTCCACATGATTATTAAGCTCACTCCCTAAACTCACGAGCTTGGAATAAAACTCTACCCTATCCAATCCAACTTGCTTACAATCAGCAATGCTCACCTCCACTTGATATATCCTGGGAGCATTGGCCACACTGTACCTCTTTTGAAGGTTCCCACATGTCTTTGGCCGATTCTACAATGCTACACTCGGTCCTAGTTGTGGCTCGATGCTGTTTAACATCCATGAACATATCAACAAATTTGCCATGTCCTATGCATGGTATTCAAAGAAGTCTTCCTCCGCATTAGGTCCAGGTTTTTTGATTGGTTCCATCAATGGACCCAAGCTTATTCTTTCCCTTTAATGTTGTGTAAATCACCTTCCCCCACGAATCGTAATTTTTATCGTCAGACGCCACCACTCTGATTGGGGCATCGAGTCTTTCGAATCGCTGAAGGTAGTAAGGGGAGTGAGGCTCTATCATGAATCATTTCTTCTCTGCATCCTTGCTCATGAATTCTTTGTAGTTGGTTTATGGCGGATGGGTATTTGGCTAGGTTGCTTTGATACCATGAACAATTCGAGAATGGAGAGAGAGATGCGCATGCATGTGTTTAGGCAAAGAATGATTTCATGCCTTACATTAATAATCATAATGAACACAATATATATGACCCTAGCAAGTTAGAGGAGGTAACCAAATAAGGATAGAATTAGGTTGTACAAATATCACAATATTATCACAAGATTATCATAATATTATCATATCAAAATAATATCCTAATATCGTCTAATAGCTTTTTTCGGGGGGTAATGAAAATATTACCTGCGAAAGCAGTTAAGCGAGTAGACTTGATTCAATATTTTTTTAATCATAAATGTTAATTGGCGACATAGAATTTAAAGTAAGCAAAAAGGAAGAGACAAATTTAAAAACATACGTTTTGGCAAATTTAAAAGTATGCATATTCGACATGGTTTAGTTAGGTTGAATACGTTTAAACTATAAGACAAAATTCTATAAAACACAATGTGAAACAAAATTTGAAAAGTGGAATGAATATTCCAAAAGATCCAAAAAGAGAAAAATATTAAAACTTAAGCATTATTTAACTCTGAAAATCCTAATTATCAATCGCCTATATCAAAAATCCAAAGTTCAGGGCAGAAGGAAGGTAGGAAATGTAGAAAATAAAATATATTCTATAATTAATTGCCAATTGGATCAGACCGAGGACTTCCTATATTTGGGATGCACCATCTGCCAGCACTCTGTTTTGAAAGAAAGAAATCACATGTTGATCTCCCATTCTTCCCACCTGTTCAGATGTTTGCATAAAATCTGACTCATCTAGAGTAATTTTTTTAACCAATATAATGTCGCATTTCTATACTCTCTCTCTCTCTCCCTCTCTACCCCGGGGCCACCCTTTACTAATGAAATGGTGCATCTCCCTAAGTCTTTTCTTATTGATGCACAATCCTCACGATATTGCCTTTCACCTAAACAAAAATGTGATTTTCCTTTTTAATGCTTGCATTATAGCTTGTTTAATAGTTTTGTTTTGTGGCAAGAGAGAGGCAGCACCTATGACCCTCTTTGAAAATTAGTTGTTAGCTGTTAATTATTAGTTATTATTGTTTTTATTAGCTACTAGTTGTTACCTATTTGAATTGATTGTTTGTATTTGTTGTTTGAATTAGCAGTTTCGAAAAAGATTCCTTATTAAGATTTCATTTATACCATTTCTCTACATTAATTTTGTTTGAGCATGATTTTTTTATTTATTAGCCATTTTATTTTCTTTTAAAAAATAATTAAATTTATTTCATATGTAAAAATTAATTTCATGCTTGGAACCTTATTGTCATACTAATTTTACATATTTTGTATTCATTATTGATCTTATTTTTTAAAATTTGTATGTATTCATGTGTGCCTATACCTTACAACTGTATTTTACTATTCATTTGGGGGGTTTTTTTTAATTGAAATTTATATGAGTTTTTATATATTTTAATCTTTTCAAGATCTTTTTCTTTGCTTTTTACAAATTAAAATTTATATAAATTTCAAATAATTTGATATTCATTAGATTCTATTCAAATAAAACATAATATCAAGTGTCACTGTTAACTTGCATCAATCCAAAGCTCTAGTCCAAACAAATGGGGGATGAAACTGACCAAATTATCTAAAGTACTAAATATTGACATTACATTCAACTATAAAAAAGAACTCTTAGCCAAATAATTTGGAAGCCGTTTAGCCACCACCAAACTTGTAGCAATATTGTCACGAATGGTGGGGGAGAAAGAGAAGCGAGGTTGAGAATGGGGCTACTTGAAGAGATTCAGGATTTTTGATTTTACTAATGACATGCCTTGTAATTTTAATAAAGTATTGAGCATCCTTGTCATTTATGCAAACAACTATTTACAAAAAGTTACTCATCTTAACTTTTTCTAAATTGATTTTTTGGGCTAAAATAACTACTACAGAAAGTTATTTCCTAAACATGAAGTTGGCTTTTTTGACCAAGTCAAACCAGCCAAAATCCCAAGAACAGCTACTTTGTATCAAAAAGCCAATGAAAAAGCTAACCAAACATCCCATGTATATATCTTCACACCATCATGGTAGGAGCTCAGAATGACTCATGTAATTTAACGAGCAAAGTACTAGTCTTCCTACATTGCATCACAAAAAAAAAAAAAAGAGAAGAGGATATGCAGAAAGGGAAAGGCAGAAGAACATAACCAAATAATAATGTAATTTTCTTAATTTGTGAGACATAGGTGCCATTTCATTTATATAATTTACATATCAAAGCTTTTGGATATGATTTTCTTAGATGTGACATTGAGTCACCATTTTTATTTATTTTTTTGGCTATCACAGGCATACTTTGATTAATTTGTTATTTAAGTGTTTAATTGTTTTTAATGAATATAAAACTTTGAATATATTTGTAATTTTGTATACGTGTTTTATTACTGGTCTCATTTTAAATTTACATTCTCTAGACCTTTCTCTACTTCATTAAGAGTTTTCTCTAGCTTTCATGCTCTAGATTAACCTCATGCACTTTATCCAACGAGTTCACTCATCTATTCCGGTGTGCTTATTGCCATGGTTGGTTTGGGTGATCTTATTTGGCCTATCCATTTGTTGGTGGGCAATCAGCATGGTTCTAAAATCGAATTTTATGGACACATGTAAAAATTGGACATTGATTTTAAACACGCATGTTGCATAATTTGATTAGTTTAAAATTTTTTTACTTACTTTTATGAAGAAATCCCACCTCATTAATAGTAACCGGAAAGGCATGGCATCGAATTACAACACTTTGATAATCCTGATACCGTCAATTGTATTCTTGTATAGGTTTAAGTGAACGAAACACAAGCACCCATCCAATCATTTCATCCTGGATATATCATCATTTAGACCCTTGTGTCTCAGTATGTAGTTTAGGTATAAAAATTATCTTCATATTTTTAGTATCTTATTCAGAGGTAATGGTAAAGCTTTTGTAATTAGAATTGCACCAAAGATACAAATTTTTTTTAGTAGTTAAGTAATACAGTACTATGAATGTTATAGAGAACAAAGGGAATAAAATCAATTTATAGAAATATCTAGAGATAAATGGTAGCAGTTAACTGTTGATATTCTTAACAACATCAATTATATGTTCTTGCTGATGTTCAGTTAATTACCAAAAAAAAAAAAAAGACACTTGTATAACACACTTTCATTAAACCTGATGCCTAACCAATAGTTCTAGATGCACCAACATTTTAGCCATTGACTCATACAGCAATGCCAGGTCATTCTTTCTAATTTTTATTAGTTCCAAATTGATAAATACCATTGTGATAAAATATTAAGGGGGGGAAAAAAAAAAACACCATCTTTGCATCAATACAGACTTATCGAAGCCAGTTTCCATGGCAAGACCTCTGCCATTACCCTCACATTTATTTCTCCCGCCTCATTGCCAGTGAACCCCAACCCAGCCAACCATATTCAGTTTAGAGCTTCAACAACAATCATCGAAGTTCGCCATGAGCAATATGCACTAGATGGTCGTCCTATTCAAATGTCTCGATATGCATGTTATTGTTCTTCCACCATGACACACTATCGTCAGGCCATGATTGAGCGACGAGGATGCCGCCGAGATTTAAACAAAAACCCTATAAGGTGAGTTATGAACAGGGGGGATTGATGAAACCCAAAGAAAAAAAAGAGAGACAAATATGGGAAGACAGGAAACTGATCCCCAATGGTATTAGTGTGGGATGAATACTCAATGAATTGAAATTTGGAGGCATGAAAGTCTATGGATCGGAGTTCCTTATGGTGGTTCTGGTGGATTCCATGGAAAATTAAGGACATAGAATTCTATCTCTTGGAGGTGAGAGAGAAAGGAAAACAAGTCGAATCATAAAATCCCAGGTTTGTAGCTTTAGGATGACAGGTCACTGTGAATTACTGCTCAAGGTTTTTGCTTTTGCCTATGAAATGATATTTTCTTGGAAATAAAAATTTGAAGGAGAAAATGACGTAACCAGTCGGTATCTCTTTCGATACTTCGCACTATTTATATTGTAGACCTAAGAGCATATCGGATAATAAAATTGCACGTTTGTAGCTTTAGGATGATGGGTCATTGTGCACTACCGCTCGAGGTTTTTGCTTTTTCCTATAAATAATGTTTTCTTGGAAATAAAAATTTAAGGAGATTGTAGACGTAGGAGCATAAGCTCTCGGGCTGTGTACAGTTGATGCACTGGCAAAGCAATTTTTACACCCAAAAAAAAAAAAAAAAAAACCAATCTAACTTCCATCACTACCTCTTCTCCAGTTCTCCTACCCCTTCTCCAATTTTTACACAAGAAAAAAAAAATCAAAACCAATCTAAACTTCCATCACTACCTCTTCTCCTACCCCTACTCCAACAATGCCTACTTGCATGTCCATCCATTTATAAACTTCCTCTCCGTGTCTTAAACTATTTAATGGTGACAATGTTTGATTCAAGCATTAGGTCCTCTTGCTCCGACCAATTACACCAATTTCGAGCGAATTTCTAGTGATCTTGGGTTTCTCATTGAAGAATAGCTCCGGCAAGTGTTCCTAGTGCCAATTTCAACAAGTTTGAGTAGTACATTGGAGGGGAATTCCGACGAGTTTGCTCAATTCCGTTGAGAATAGTTCAGGTGTTCTTGTTTAATTTCGGCGAATGGACGAATAGAGCAATGTAGAACTACTTACTTACAAGGGGAAACAAAGGTATAATACACAAGTTTTTGAGTGTTTCTTGCTTTTACAACTACTTTGCTATTGAAGAAACCCAAACAACCCAAAACACACCCAAAATTGACTCTTACTGCAAAACAAACCCATAAATGACTCAACCACATAACAACCCAGAAAAATGATTTATTGACTCCAATAACTAAACCTAAATTTACACATCAGAATCTGCAAAAATTGCTCGAATCTCCATCCAAAACCACACTCGAAAATTGGGGTTGGTAAGGAATCAATCGAATCTCCATCCAAAATTTACTAAGCCAAGATCGATTGAATTTCCATTCAAAATTTAAGCTCGAAAAGCTAGGGTTTCATGGGAATTACCCGATTCTTCATCTTCTTGCATTTGTTATTGTTGCTATGGAGAGAAGAGAGAAAACGAGAAGGAATGAGGAATTACTTGAACCTTCAATTTCTTGTTTTTGTTGCTGTTGCGATGGAGAGGAGGGAGAAAGCAAGACTGAAATCTGGTGTGGCTTATGGTCGGCCATGGTGACGGTTTCACTGATTACAAACAATGTTTATTTTGAAACAGAATCGAAAGGATAGAGTAACCAAGAAAGTAGAGGGGGAAAGAAGATTGAGAGAGTCGAGAGAGAGAGAGAGACTGAGAGAGAGAGCGAGAGCGAGAGTGTTGAGCTATTAATTATGTTGTTCAATATAGTTCTTTCCCTATTTCTTTACTAAAAGATTTGATTTTGAATTGGGGGTGTGTTTAAATTTGCTGTTCTGAGGGGTGTTTCTTTCATTATTTGTATTGGAGAAGTAGAAAGAATTGTTCTTCGTTTGGATTAAGACAAAGAAAATGAACAAATTTTGGATAAATTTTCTGCACTATTTGTGAGTTATTGGGTTCATTAACTAAATGAATATTGTTCATGAACATATTCTCTACATGAGCTTTATTTGCAAAGAACACCCTTAGATATAAGCTTGGTCATCATCTAAATAGATATTGTTCGTGAAAATATTTAGTTTTTGTTCATTTACCTAATTATAGGATATATTTTATATAGTCTTGGAGGAGATAAAAGTCAATGTTATTGGAACTCTAAAATTCTTTCGTTGAACTATTATGAACTTCAAAGAGGCTTGGGGTTGAAATAGCCTAATACAAGCTTTATTTGCAAGGAACACCTGCAGATGTGAGCTTGTTTGTTGACCAACTAAATATTGTTTCTTAAGATATTGTGAGTTTGTCTATTTACCTAATTATGTGTTCACAATCTTTATGAAGTTGTTCATGTTATATGTGACATTAATTGTGGGCTTTATACTACAAAGAGTTGTTAATGTGAAAACTTTATTAGGTTTAGCATTTCTCTCGTTGCCCCATGTTTAAAAACATATGTAGATATGTGCCCTAGGGGTGAATTTATTGCGTGCATTTATGTATATTGGAATAGTTCACGTCTATTTGTGTAATTATTCGATGAATATGTATGTAATGTCTCACTAATTTTTTTTCCATGTTTTATGTACATACCATCTAATGGTTGATCCATTGGATTTGTTTTTTTATTTATGACATAACGAAACTGTTGCACTTTTTTAATAGGGTTGACAGCTCGAAAAAAGATACTGAAGCATGTGTCATTCATCAGCCCATTCAAGAATTAGATATCGTTGAAGATTCTGAGAACGAACAAACTCTACGGGCTCAAAAAGAATCACTCATTCGTAGAAGGAAACAGTTGAACGTCTTAATTCCTAACATCATGCAAGTTGAAAAGCGTGCTGGCTTTGACACGCTTCTTCATTATCCTCCATCTAAGTAGCAAATTAGAACCTCAAATGAACAATCATTTCAATTAGGGAAGGCCATAAAAAAACATTCAAAGAAAGAGGACGAACAAACCAAATTTTGTGATGGTAATCTAGACCATAGGACGACTAATATACTGTTATTGCTAATTGAGAGGCTTGATTATCCACAATGGATAGCTACAATGCGTACTGAATTTGGAGGCTTTCTGTCTATTAAAAATTAAACGATACCGAAAGATCTTGTAACATGGTTGCTTGAAAATTTTGATCCAGTAAGTAATACATTGAAGCTTTCTTACAATAGAAAATTAGAGATAACTGAGGAAGATGTTCATTGCAATATTAGCACTGCCTATGGGCCCGTTAGTAGTTCAAATAACCTCGACATGCGGACCAATAAATGGAAACACCAAATTCCTCAAGCAATAGAAAACAAGGTGAAAATCTTAGGAGAGTAGGGACATCAAAAGTTGGGAAGATGGTTGAATAAATCCTAGAAAGAGGAAACCATGTAGAACAATTCCAAAGTGACTTTGTGTTGTATATGATTTCGACATGTATTATCGGAAGTATGAATGTGGACTGCTTCTTCAGAATATTGAAGTCATTGATGGATGTTAACCAAATACCAAACTACAATTGGTGTGCATATCTCCTACAATGTTTGAATGATACAGTAGTGAAATGGAAACAAAAGTGTACTAGATATTTCTCATGGTTAGTGAAATCCTTACTAGTTAATTTCTTAATGTGATACGTTGATGGTGTTCATTTTTTCTATTCACTTAACTAGATAATATTGTCCTTTGATTTAGATTTATTTATTTATACCTGACATTTGCTTGTTCAGTCATGCCTGAAATGTCATTCATTCTAATATGTACAAACTAACATCTATTATTGCAATGAATTACAGCTCTTTTATTTGGGTAAAGTTATGTTTAGAGGAAAGAGATCCAAAGACTGATGGTTTCCAACATAAACACATTGGACAACTAATGCAATTGAACAAAGGAATAAATATGAAAAGAAGTTCCCTGGAGAGTACGGGAGGGTTAAAACAATTGATAGGATAGACTATCAGACAATCATCCTAAAGGTCAAAATTGACTTTCGAAAGAAATCGACACACATGGTACAAGAAAACCAATAGCATACTGAACTTTCTGCATCAACCCATGACCCTCCGTCAGCCCCTGAGCAACCATGTCTAGAATGTGGCAGTGGAAGAGAATCTCCAATAGTAGAATATAATGATCCAATTGAGGTAAAACAAGATACATCAACTTCGAGGTACATATATCTACATAATCCTATTGTTAATAGTAATGTATTATTCTTCTTTACTTCTACATCATTAAGTGTTCATTTCATCCTATTATACATATAGCCAAGTACCTATCAAAATTTATTATAGCAATAGTAGCCTCTAGGCAAAGATTTTCTGTACAACTCATACATCGGACATGGAAGCACAAATCTTTAGAAATGTCCTAATGACGTTGAAGTTCATACGTTCACTCAAGATGAGAATCTTTTTGAGGATCCTGACTTGTTTGATGCACTTTTGAAAATGGAGGTTGTGGCACTGAAACATTACCAAGGTGGAACACCAATAAACCACACTCCCCTTACTTTTAAGCTTGGCATTCCATTATCACCTATGAAGAGAAATCCTAGTGCACTAAGCTCACCCATCAAAAGCACTGATACAACAATCAGCTCACCTACCTGCAATGACAAACAAGTATGTTTAGGTGATTCTGAAGATTGACATACAACAATGAATGCAGTAGTTGACATTGCTATGCAATTTTCAAAACTTGATTAGCATAAAACAGAAAAGAACCATAATGTAGGCAAACTATGGAAGAAGTATCGCAGAATCCATCAGGAGAAGGAAAACAACCTCTGTAAGATATAGCTCAAAGAGAGAAAAGGATAATAACACAACGCTTATTTGCATTTCGATTGCCATATCTGAGAGATTATAAGGATATCATCAAAGATAAGCTAACACATGATAAGAAGGTGGTAGTTGATTATGCATTCTTCGCTTTTGATGTAGACCACCCAAAAACATAAGTAACTATTTAATACGGTGTTTTTAAAATTTATTACATAATAAGTTTGTAATGCGATAACTTATTTATACACTTCTTAACAGCGAGGAGCTACATGATTTATATGCTCATGACAAAGCTCAGAGGTTGTGGATCAATAAAGAAATAATAGCTTTAATGGTTGCCATAAACAGCCATTTAGAAAATAGCATTGTGGATGTATGATCTATTGTCATTAATAGTGACCAATTATCAAGGCAAAAAGGGAGTCCGAACATAATTTACTTCACCAAATATGCCTGTTTAAGTCACACTTGTTGACATACATTCATTACTATGTCATATGCTTGTCAAAACCAACCCTCACTCATGGTTTTAATTACATTTCAGTAGTTCATAGGCTGCTATCCTACAACCGTAGAAAGCATCCTTACAGGTACCAAAAGATTTAAAAAGTCATGCAACTTGAAACCCAAAGAACAAACTGGCATAACTTGAATAACCAGATTTAGTAAGTTTCTCCATACTCAATGATATGTCCATTAAATTCAGTGTTTTTGTTCATTTAGATGATGATATATGTCGTCACTACCCACTTGTTCATTATATTACATGACGTTATTCATTCTGATTAATTATAATTGATCATTAAAACCACACAATAGGTGTTCTTCCCAATTGTAAGAAGCGAACACTTCTTTCTTGTTGTATTCTAATTTGCTAATAAGACGGTGAATATCATAGGCAACCTTACATTGTTAGAAAAGCATAGTACAACATATGGCAATTGTGATACCCTAAAAGTACTCTGAAACCCTAAACCCAAAACCCTAACTCCTAACCCGTAAACTCTAATCCTTGAACCCTAACCTCTAAACCCTAACCTTAAAAACCTAAACTCTAAGCTTAAACCATAAACTCTAAACCTTAAACTGTAAACCTTGACTCAAAAAACCTAAAGACTGAACACAAAACCCCTTAAAAAAGTAAGTAATATTTACAATAAGAAATACTACTTTGTTCTTTAATTATTGTATTATTCTTAACTATACCATACAATGTTCTTCATCAAAGGTCAGAACCCTAAACCCTAAACCCTAAATCTTAAACCCTAAATCCTAAACCCTTAACCCTAAACCCTAAACCCCAAACACCACATCCTAAACCCTAAAGACCACACCCTAAACCCTAAACCCTAAACCCCCTAAACCCTAATCCCTAAACCCTAAGCCCTAAACCACTAAACGTTACCTTAAAAACCATAAACACTAAACCCTTAAAAAGTGAGTAATATTTATAATAAGATGTACTACTTTTTTCATTTACCATTTATTATTGTTCCCTATATCATAAAACATTTTTCATTAAAGTTCCAAAACCTTAAACCCTAATCCCTAAATCCTAAACTATAAACCATAAACTCTGAACCCTAAACCCTAAACCCTAAACCCTAAACCCTAACCCTAACCCTATACTCAAAATCCTAAATCCTAAAAACTAAAGCTACTTTGTTCATCTTCCACTATATTATTGTTCACTATATTGTAAGACAGTCTTCAGTGTTGTTCACAAACCCTAATAAATGAATATTTGTTGCAATAAGAAAATATCTGGTTCATTTACCAATATATTATTGTTCATATTCTAATGAGACAATGTTCATGGACAAAGTTAGTATTAATAACTAAAGTTATTTTATCAAAACACAGAAACCTTTTCATTATAAATCAAATCATATACTATGACATATAGTTTCCAAGATGTACTAATATTACTAGCAAAAGAATTCACCCAAAAAAAAAAAAATCAATATACATCAACTACATCTGTAAACCCCATAAACTGTTTACCAAACATGTCAGACATGATATAGTCTAGGGAAAACTTTATTACATCCAACGTATAACTAATATTCATTAACCAATTATACATCATTACTACAAGATTGGTTTCATACTTCACTTATTGGCAATTTTCCAATCAATGATTGAAACATCATCGGTGCCAAACCTCCTGTAGTTCTTGCATCAAAATAAATAGGGGACAATGTCCAACTGCAGCAATTGTACTCTACAACATAAAAGAAAATTTAAAAGGTAAAAATATTATATATAGCATTATAGCACGTAAATCCAAATCTTACAATATAACTAGCTCAACTCACTTGACAAAAACTTCGATCGTTTGTGTTGGAATTGGACAATGCCTTGAGAACTTGGTCCAGCATAACGTACATTCATACACAAAGGAACACCATTCTGGAATAAAGTTGAAAAAGTCACAATGACATATCAAGGTGTAAAATTGTTCATGTAAGGTACTTATTCTTCAAAACTAATTTTTGTTCAAAACTAACGATCGAAGCGTTCATTACGATCCCGGGGCAATAGACCTCCACTTGGATCCTTGGTTAACGTATCTCTTGATCTATATAAAGGCATATTCATCGAAAACGCAGCAAAATTTTACAACAGACTCCAAAAGACAAACAATAAATTCACAACACAGATCAAATTAACAATAAATACACTTAGAATCTTTCATTACTAACCTGATCTTTAACTAAGATCTCTCTTGATCCGTAATAAGGTATATTCATGGGACATGAAGCAAAGTTCTACAACGAACATCAAAGTTCAAACAATATAAATAACTTGACCACATAGAACAAATTAAAAACAAATATAACAATAATACAATTCTTTTATCAACCCGTACCAATGCCACATCCGTATTTTGTGCTGCAACTTTTGTGTATCTCTAACCTTCCAAATTAGTAGGCCATAAAATTAACAATACTGAAAAAAAAAAATCACTCATGGTGTCTATTAGAATATAATAATCTATTGTAAAAAGTTTACATTAAGAAATGTTGGCCAAGAAGCATAGTTCTTCATTGTACATGACCAAAGTTACCATACCTTGGATAAACGAATTCCTGAGAACCTATGACATTTTCTGGTATAACCTCTGTGGATTTCTTCCTTTCCAAATTAGTTGCCTAAAAACAGAGATAATTCCATAAAACAAAAGTAACTTATGATAAGATATTCACAACATAGTAATTAATTATTCAAATTTTGTGTTAACAATTGTTCAATAAACACAAAATTATTCATTATGGATAATTGAAGTTATCATACCTTGGGTAATCCCTCAAAACTTGTGATATTATGTGCCAACAACTTGTTCTTCTTTGCTGCTTTTGCTTGATTACACTTTTTCTCATTGGTACTCTTCAATCTTTTATTCCTTTGACTTTTTCCTTGAGATCCAATAGGGTTCAAACACTCTTTGCTGAAGTCAACTTATTTTGTTGAACATTATCTTCCACAAAGACTGACCCTACTTCTGCTTCAACTAACTCCTTCAATTTACAAAATTACTCCTCACGTAGGATTCTTGCTTCTTTATTCATTTGGCTAGCATTAAGCAATGCATTCATTTTTCTACCCATTTCCATTCTCTACACCGAAGAGCACACTGTAGTTTCTTTCATATCATATTGAACAATAAGTTTGATGCTTTAACTTTCTTTAATGCCCTTGCTTCTTCTCTTCATAGTGTACCTATCCAACACTTTTTGAACACAACAAGTATGCATAACTTGCAAATAATGTGAACATAAAAGCCCGACCTCATTGAACTTTTAATCAATGAAGCCTCTCTCTATGTTCAAAACAACAGTATGCTCAAAAGTATATTCATCTAATCCTTGACCCCAAGATTCTTCTAAATAACTTATACCTAATATATGAAATACCCTATCAGATATATCACTATGCAAGTCATCCTGATCATACGAAGCCCTTTTAACAAACTTTTCTCTAACAATCAATAAGCTTTAATAGTGCAAAGAGACATAGAATATTTTGACAACCTCACCAACGGAAAGGCCATTTCCACATTACCCCCAAAATATTTATGATTTTCAGCATTTTCCTTGTCCCCCCACTGTGACAACACCACAAAATATGTCGTAGAAGTCATACAAGTTAGTAGTCGAATGCAACCGCCTTCTAATTGAGTTGTTCATGCTCACGTATTTTTGAAGGTGATAACCCTCCTAAAAAGTTCTTCTTCGAAAAGGTAGGGCTTTACTTTTTCCTTAATGAATAAAGATTGTTAAGCCAATAGTAGCCTCCACCATCATAACTTGCAACCACCCTAAAAAAATAACTGATAAACAAGTGTTAAAATGAAGAGCAAAATACCAACACAAATAAATAACAAAATAGGAACCAATGGATATAAATAATCCCTTAAAAATATTACCCAAAAAATACAACTCCATAAATTCCGATGAACAAGACATTATGAAGCCAATTGAACAATATAAACAATACAAATGAACATCATCACATGAATCAATGAATAACAATAAGTCATTAAGCAATAATAAAGTAGTAAGAGATTATTAAAGTACCTAATAAATAACAACATAAGTTTTACTGAACAAAACATAATCAAAACTAATGAACAAAAATCTATATAATATAACTAGCAAGATAAACCTATCAAGTATATTCGAACAAATACAAGTGACAATGCAATAATAAAAATCAATTACCTTGTCAAAAAATGATCAAATTTAGCATCGTTATCATAATCCATCAAACCTCTGTTTAATAACTATGTAAAACCTTCCTTTGCCCCTAGTGCTCCAATATGCTTTTTTAAATTTTCAACAATATAAAAGCAGCAGAGTCTGTGCTGAATACTATGAAAAACTGAATCTATCACGGTAACCACAGAAAAATTTTGATAAGTCATAATGGGCTTGGGAATTTACCACCCATGGATTTCAGAAAGTCCAAAACAGCCATTTAAAACACTCAATTTTCTCATTCATAATAAAACCATAACCGAACATGACATCTTTGGAATGATGGTTCATGCCAACGAATAGAGCACAAACCGTGTCATACTTATTCGTATGATAAGTCGTGCCAAAAATAACCGAGTCACCAAATAGCTTATAATCCTCTAGCATATGCTTGTCACGCTAAAAAAAAAAAAAAAGAACCTTATCAAACAATGATTTACATTGACCTCGCAATCATAATAAAAACCATTCTCATTCTTGAATCATTTCTTGAACATCTTAATCAGTGAATTTGGATCGCTGCCATCAAATGACTTCTTATTGTACTCCTTTAGCCTATTATACAAATCCTTTAACTAAAAACCCACAAAAGGAGCTCCACCAGCCTACTTAGTCAAGACATGGAATACATTGGCTACTCGGATTCCTGCATCCCTAAGCTCTTTCACAATCAAAAGGTTTTCAACTGAGACTTTTCGATGATAAGGCAAAAGATGCCGCTCATTAGTACTACACAAAGGATGGTTGTGCTTAGCTATATGCTTAATGACAATCCATTTTTCATCTAAGTTAATATTAAACTGGATCATTACTTTGCACACCCAGTTCAAACATTAATATTTATATACTCCTTACATTGTTAGCCTTTGTTTTCTTTCCAACCTTCCTTCCAACATCAAAACTGACGTATCGACAAATTTTACGTTCAAGCTCTCCCAGCAATCTTATGATAACGAACACTAAACCTAATCTTAAATGCATAATCATTTTAAATCTCAAATGCTTCATCTTGAGAGTATGCAATAGATCCAACTCAATCAAATGTCAAAGGATCCAAAGTAATAATATCTCATCTAGAATAAATATTATCTGCAAAATGAACAAATGAACAACTTCACAAGAATCAGTGAGCAACTATAAACCAAATTATATATATTAAAATAACAAGATTATTTAAAAAATGAGCAACATTACAACAACAAATGAACAAAACTATAATCCAACTAACAAATACAAAATAAGAAAAAATATTAACACAAAAGCAGTAATGAACAACAATACAAGTTAAAATGAACAAAATATTCTCAAACTCGATCAATAGAACTCCAACAAAATAACAAAGAAATGTAACCTGATGAAATTCTACCATCATCTCCATTTCCATTATCATCCATGAATGCTGATCAAAATTAAAATATTCAATTAAGATATAAATGTAAACAAAATGAAGAACATTTAACCATATGAAATTAAAATTAATTATAAAACTTACGAATCGAGTCACTTCTAACTTTTTTGACTACGTTCTCTGTCATTCTAAACTATAAATGAATTTCAATATCTAGAGACTCTTATCAAACTCTAACACCGGGAGAGAGATGATGAAAATCTCAAGCAACTTGCACATTAACTAAAGAAAACGTTTCCTACAGTTGAAAAAAAGTGTAAAGAGTTTTTTTTTTTAAAAAAAAGGTAACGTTTAAAAGAAAGTACAAATGAACGAATAAGAAACTATAAAAAAATGTGAAGCATGATTGCAAAAAAAATTGCAAAAATTATAACTAATAATATTTAGCCCATAAAAAAAAACAAACGTGATTCTCTAAGTTGATAAGAAAAAAACAAACAGATAATTATCCAAAAGAGAAGTGATAATGTTTGTGAGTTATACTCCATCACTGCCAGGTGCATAACCGCCTCCTCCTACTACGCATCAACATGGGTTTATTTCATTTTTTTAATGATGCATTTTCTGTTTTTTTAATGATGCATTTTTTTTTTTTTTAATGAAATGATACCCTCTCTCTCTATATATACATATATATATATATATATATATATATATATATATATATATATACTATATATATATATATATATATATATATATATATATATATAAAATGACATGCATGCAAATATGTTATGAGGGAGCATGAGCTCCTGATTCCATTCAAGAATTTGCAAATGGGCCCAGTGTAAATAGATTTTTTGGGTAACTAAAAAGTAGGTGGGTTTAAGACGAGTGCTAATTAGAAAATATTATGAAAAATATGACCTAGTAAAATGATTGGTCAAATAATAAAATAGCCATGACATACAGTTCAAGAATGGTACATATACTAAGATATATAAGGGACCGAATATAAAGCATATCAAAATATATATAGCAATAAATTCAAGAATATAAACTTACGACAAGACGATAAATATATTTCTTTTGGATGCGCAAAAAGGTTAAATATAGGCGGAAATGGAAGCTTGGCAAATAAAATTACAAATATTGGATCCACATAAGGGAGATTATAAAGATAGAAATTTACTATGCCGAAATGCATTAAGGGCCTGTTCTATTTCGTGTTTTAGATAGATAAATAGATGTAAGGAGCTGTAAGGAGCTGTAAAGAGATGTAAAGAGCTATAAGGAGCTGTAAGGAGTTGTTGAATTGTTGAAGAGTTGTATAGTATAATTTGTTTTACAGTGAACATTTTGGATGAAAACTAATAATATTAAAATAATATACTTATTAAAAATAAATAATTAATTAAATTAATTACACAACAATAAAATATATTAATCCCCATAAATTTGGTGAATAAAAGTTCGTTCAAGATTTTTTATATGAACATCAGTTTGATCGAATAAGCAAACTATAACAAAAAAACTTTTTTGACAAAATTGAATATAACTCTTCAAATAAATTCCGATTTTAAGTAAATAATTTTAAATAAATAAATGTACGGTCATCTATAATGATATATATTTCATTTCGAAACTCAAATATAATTTACGTCGTTATATTATGTTTTTATGTTTATATTAATGTTGTATTCATAAGATATTTATAAATTTTGTATATTGGTAGTATCATTAAAAAAATATACATATTTCTGTAACTCAAATAAATGAATGTTATAGAAAATTTATGAGATGTAAGGAGCTGTAAGGAGATGTAAGGAGCTGTAAGAAGATGTAAGGAGATTTAAGTTCTTAGCTAAATCCTAAAAAACGCAAAATAGAATAGGACTTAAGTTTGTTCCTTTGCACCTCCTTCCCCCCCGCCTCCCAAAAAAGCTAAGCTGGAATAAAATAGGTAATTGGATTTTTTGTTCGGACATTAAGGTCCCAATCAATCTATTTTATAGAACAGCTTTTTGTTATTGCAAGATTTTCTTAATAAGATACGAGGCTAAAATATCGATGCATGTTCAGCTCAAAACTTTTACACAATCATTATATGTATTCAAATAGAAAGATATGAAAACTTATGTGTAATTTTTGTCTTAAATTTTTTCTTTTTTAAGGCAGACTTTAAAGCTTGCAAATGAATTTGGAAATTATGTAGGTCTAAAATGTTTCTCAAGAGGTAAGCTTTTTTTTTTTTTTTTTCTTTTTAGAAGATTGCTTAAGAAATTGGGTAGGGTAGCAGCTAATCACTTTTCCGTTTTTGTTCTTTTTTTTTTTTTTTTTCAATTTTCAGATGTTATCTGAATGGATGTCTGGTAGAGTGATTGTACATTGTATGATAGTACAATATTAGTATGTACAAATAAAGCGTAATCTTGTCTTCACATTGGCTATCGTCATGAATACATTAGCCATTATTATTGCACACAATAAATTAATAAATTATTTTATGCATTTCCATCAACAATTATTCACTCATAATAATATGATTTCCTACATATATTTTACTATCGTCTATGAAATATCCAAATAGGTGTGTGCTATGATGTCCACCTCTTTACAATGTAACTAATTATAGGTACAAATCACAATAGTTTATATGCCCGTATCATTGTATTAATTAGGCTTCCATGAAATTGTAAGCTATTATATGGTGTACATTCACTTGTATTCTCATAACAAATGCAAAGTAAACAAGAGAAAAAGGAACAAATGCAAAGCATATCCATGATTTCTTTAGTAAATGCATTCAATTATATCTTAACACTATAATTCCCTATTTAAATTCGATTATATTCATGGCCTTAAAAAAAAAATTGACATTATACCTTGATCATAAGAAGAGAGACACAACTACATAAGAATGTACACCAGTACTGTCTCTTTTGGGCTATTTTTCTCTTTGGTTTTTTAATTTGAAAAACCATCATGTATGTGCTGAATACCAAATTATTAAATGCATGCTTAGTTATAAAATAAATTACACATATACATCATAATCTAAATATTCTTTTCAAATTAATGCTAACTCCATGTGGCATCGTGCCTGAATAACCCTTTCAAATTAATTGCCTCCACTGTCACTCTTTGCAAAATACAAATTAAAGCTATCTAATGCATTCAACCTGTTGATAATTTTCATAGTGGAAACTTTTATTTAAGCCAAATTACACCAGCTCTCAATCAATAGAGATCACCAATTGCGGCGATAAATTGCTACCAAGTTTATCAATCAACCAAATGAAAATAATAATATATAGAAAGTATTTTTTTTGTATTCTTAATTTCCTTCTTACATCTCCAATTCTTTGGGCTATGTGTCTTTGTTTCCTGCTTTTTTCACCTTCGGTTCTCAGTCTATTTATGACTTTCATTGTTGTAATATTTTTGTTGTTGGGGGGGAAGAGGTGTGAAGAGATGCGACATCTGAGTCCCCACTTGCCACTGATGGAGATTTCGAATCTTCGACCATAACATTGAGTGTACACATTATAATAAAGCATGACAATTGCTCTGTAAGATTCTAATCCTAGATATGGCATGACATCAAGCAAAGCTTCTTTGGGGACACTTCATCTATACTCTCCATCTCGTTCTCGTTAATTTTATGCATTAGATGCAGTGCGATTGGAGGTATCTCATGTATTATATGTATGGGCTATTTTAGCTTTTTTCCTACAATTTGAGGCCGGCTTACTTAGATACAATGCAACGCGTTATTGTTATTTGTTTGAAAATAAAAATTATTAAAACTATAGTACATATTAGATCAACTTGACATTGATTTAGAATTTGAACAGTACTCTGCAGTTGTTATCTGCACTCGACACATAAAAGACAAAATCTGCAAAGGACCAGTGCTTGCATTTACCCTAACATTGTGCCATTGCTTAGTATTCTCCCTACTCAAATCATACCAATGGAAACCTCAAGAGAAGTTTAGAAGGACACCCGCAGAGGGAAAGCTACAGAGAGAATGAGATCAACGATAATGCCCCGAGTATACTACAATGCATGGAGGACACCAGAATATTGTGTTGAATGGGTGTGACCGCACCCAGGATCCCGACTAGCACTTCCGGATGTTGAAAACCAGCATGATGATAGGAAGTCATTTGTACAATTGTTTTTTTAAACTTTTAGGCTATGCTTGAAGGGGAGCCTTAGAGTAACGGTAAGGTTGTTTCTGTGTGGCCAAAAGGTCACAAGTTCGAGCCGTGGAATCACCCACTGACAAAGTCAGATTAGGCTGCCTACAATTCACCCCTTGGGGTGTTGCCCTTCCCCGGACCCTGTGTGAACGCGGGATGCTTGTACACTGAGCTGCCCTTTTTTGGTCTTTAGATAATTTGATGGAAAAAAAAAAGTAGAAGAAAAAAAATGTGAAGGAAAAAAAAGTAAAGAGAAAGTGAGTTTTTTCTGCTGTTTAGATTGAGAAAAAAATACAAAAATTTGAATGAGAAATTTGAATGTTAATGAATTACTTAAATCATCTTGATATCATCTAAGCAGTGCAAGCTCAGAGGAGGTTGGAAATTCTTTGGGAGCATTTCCTAAACTTTCCTCAAAATTTAATGGGGAAAATTTTATCACGTTTTATTAACAATTTCTTCACCTAATTTTCTTCTATATTTTTTTCTTTGTGATTTTCTCTAATCCAAATACAAGAAAAAAGTTACTTCCCCAAATTTTTTTTTCTTTTCACCAAGTTTTTCAAGGTCTAAACGGAAACTTAGGGCTTTTCAAGCTTTGAAATTTTGAGGGAATGAAAACAAAACTTGTAATAGTCCGACCCTAAATTATGTTTATTCATTTCATTAATCCATGTGATTAATTTCATTGCATTTAAATCATCATTTTCTTTATTATTTCAATTGGAAGAATTTAAATGGACCCTCACCATGCAATTTGGGTTTTTGTTCTTATCAAATTCTGGAGATCGATATTAGGTCTTGATATTTATGAATTAAGCGATTTAATTATTTTTCATGACACCACAAACATTTAACCTCGAGTGTTGGAAAAAAAATAAAATAAAATTTTAAGCGCACTAGGTTTGAGCTAGTTTTTGAACCCGAGCCTGTTTAAGGCCAATTTCGGTCCACTAAGATTTGACTCTATTTGTTTAGCTAATTACCGTTAGTTAGGCCTTAATTATACTTAGTAAAAAGTAGATTTTGAGGATTAATTTTCAGCCAAGTATTTATTTTGCTTAAGCTTTATTTTGCACCAAGCAAATTCAAGACATTTTCTCTCTCTTCTTCTCTCCTCCTTCTCTCTACCCTACAGCTCAACCAGAACAGCAGTAGCCAGCCCCTTCTGTGGTGTTTTCCGGCCACTTTTCGGCCAACCTCTGGCAATGATTGCAACCTCCAACTACCTCCCTCCACCGCCTATCATCTTCCACCCTCAAAATCACCAAATATTATCTCCATCTCCATTTGTTTCAAGCTCAAAATAAGTGGCTTCAATCTTGTTCTTTGGATTTTTGGTTTTGCTTCTTGTTTTGGTTGTTTTAATGGTGGATCATGTTATTTTGATTGAATTAAGAATTATTTTGGTGATGGATCATGGTGGAGTTGAAGTCGGATGATGCTAGGGTTAGAGTTACTTCTTAATCATGCAAGCTTCATATTTAAGTGTTCGATATTGATTGTTTTATCCTTGATTTTGATCATCTTTTAATCTATTGAAGTTTATTATGATGTTTATGTTGGTTTGAAATGATGGGAATGAGTTTAAATTGACCTTAAGTTAGGGTTTTATCCAATGCATGGTTTGGACCAAACCAGTATTAGAGTTGAAGTATGTGTATATGTGACTAGAAAATAAGCTGTATTGGATATGAATATGAAGTGAAATTGAGTGTGGTGTTTGTGTATGATGTTGGGATGGACCAAAGTGTGTTTACATACTTTTAAGGAATTGTTTAAGTTGAGGATTTGTGTGAAAGTGAGGGAACAAACTCAAACAGTGAGGCTGAAATTTCCAGAAAAACAGGACAACATTTGAGATGAAACTGGTAATGATCAACCTGGCCAAAAATTATATGTTTGGCGGATAGATAGGTCAGTGTGTTAGCTTTAAAATAACTTTTGAATCGCATTAATCCGAGGTCTGTGGAAAAAGTCAAGGTCATTTTGCTGAATCTGTGCAGGATGAACTTAAAAACTGACATGTTGGTGTTCTAGCCTCATTTTAGGAACCCTGTCATGGGAATCATATTATGTGTCCTTAATAAAAGTTTTAGAGGACTTCCTAAGTTTTTCAGATAGGATCTTAGGTCTCATTTTGAGGTCGGGAGTATAAGTTGTGAATTATTCTTTTTGTACCCTCTTTTATAAGCCCTTTTGCTCTCAACTTGCTACCGTGCAAATCACATTTTTATGGTTTATATAGTTTCTTCATGTTAATTTAATCTATTAACTAGTTTGTAAGGATTCTTCATAAGCCAGTTTTAGTTAAAGGCATCATTAATAAGAACAAGCTCGTTTCTGACCTCATGTACCTATAATGATCTTTTGAATAGAATCAAGGCCTAACCTTTCATTCTCTCCACTTTTGTGCATCTTATTATTCCATGAACTTGCATTTAAAACTTTCAGGTACGTTCATTGCCTGTATCTTTAGAAATCAGCATGTATTTATAAAAATCGTAATGTTTTGGTAAGTACATCAATGAATCAATTTAATCAGTGCTTTGTCATATAATTAGTGACCCTATTAGTTATCAGTTACAAGGCATTGCCCTCTAGTTACCCACGCGGCTTCAGGCCAGGTCTCCCAGTCGGCTTGGCAGGTATATTCATATTCACAGATCGTAACAGTTACTCAGGGGTGCAATATCAGATAATAATTGGCAATTCAGTTTTATATGCATCTCATACCTTGTTTCAAAATTAAAATGAATTGCAAAGCGAGCCCAAATAAATTTTCAGTGAATCTTTAACATTACAGGAATGCATGTACTGAGTTTTGGCTCACAGTTCGAAATATTTTCATATTTTGTTTTAGGAAAGTGTTCAGTGAACCGCCCTCAGGCGGGCAGGACGACTGAAGGTGATAAGTGAGCCAGGACTGTCCATGTGACGAGATGCTATCATATCATACTATGTTGTATTTTGGTGTTGAAACTGTATATTTGAACTGAATTATGTATTTTGGTGTAATCCTTGAAGATGATTGAGATGTTAGAACCGTTTCTGTATATAACTAAATTGTTTGAATGGTTATGATGGTGTGAATGCCCTTTTGAGGGTAAACTTTGGTTTTATGGCTCAGTTTGCATATATGTAAAGGAAGCCTTGTCCTTTTTGGATGACGGTGACACTCCGTTCATTGGGTTATGATCTCTAATTGGTGAACTTAAGCAAGTGAATGCAAGTAATGAATCATGTACTTTTCGGGGCGTTACAGATTTGGTATCAAAGCTAGGTTGAGATTTTCTTGAGGAAGGTAGAGTTAGAAATTATAGGGTGAGAATGGTTGTCATGAGGAGGCTATTGTATACTGCTAGAGTGATATTAGGAGTGTAGTAACGATATTAGAGTTGTTTCCATTTGCATGTTCCTCATTTATGGATATATATGCCTCTCATATATGTGTTTTCTTTGTTATATGGACCCTTATGGCATTAATATATTATCAGGTGGATCTATGATTGCTCACATTGTGCTGTTACATACTAGTGTAGAGGTACATGCACAGGACCCTTACTCTGAGTTCCCCAGTATTACGGTCCGTGCACAGAGACTGCTTTGGTCTTTACCCCTGGTTGGCCCGTGGGTGGAGTTTAGGCATCGTTATCATGACTTTATGATAACAGGGAACCCAAACTTGGACGGGCCTAGGTTTCAGGCCCAGGGGGCTTGGACGATTGTCAGTACCGAGTTGTTGTTGAGAGAAGAGCCTGAGTTGAGGGGAATTACTTTGAAAACTCTTCAGCATGTTTTTCCACTACATCAGGCGCCCCCTCCACCTACAGTCCCAGCACCAGCACAGGGGCCACCCTCTTCGCCCGCACCAGCACAGGGGCTACCCTTCCCACCCGTACCAGGTACCCTACTGATGCCCAATAGCCCTGTGGAGGCTCACGTGGTGATAGACCTCCCCGACATCCCAGATTTAGTGGTGATTAGTTCTGGGGATGAGGGCCACCAGGGAGAGGAGGATGATCCAGAAGAAGATGATCCCGAGGAGGATGATCCTGAAGAGGATCAAGACATTGACGAGGTGGGGGAAGAGCAGCAATGGGAACAGGAGGCTGATGAGTTAATGGTGGAGCAACAGGTTCATCCGAAGGTTGGTGATGCCGAGTCAGAGGCATCTACTAGCAGCTTCGATTCAGGTGAAGAACCTGATGATGAGTCCGACCCGAATTACGATCCATCTAGGGATTGTTAGGTGGTTTTAGGGGATTGGTGTAGTTTTCATTTTGAGCCCTGTATGTATATATGGTATGGTTGGATTGGATGGTTATATTTTGTGTGGCGTCTGACATTGTATATAGTTAGTCCAATCCTCTCCGACCGTGATGACATGATCCGTAACTCTTTTTGGTTATGTGACGGATCTAGTGTCCAGGGGCTATTTAGTGTTTAGTGTTAGAGCAGGAGTCAGAGCTAGTCTTGCTTACTCAGCTAGGTGTAATATGTTTTCGTTGCTTATGTATATAAATCAGCAGCTATGTACGTTAGTAAGCAGTTGTGAAATAAAATGATGACACTTTGAGTTATGAAATAATCTTTGAGCCATCTCCTATTTATTTATTGGGCATGTTTATCTTATATGTCTGGAGGTTCTAGTATTTGAATTGTTTCATTTAATGTATGATCAGAATGTCTCAGTCAGTGCAAAACAACATTGAGGTTTATGTAGAGGACAATTTAGAGCAAGGCCAGGGATCGGGTGATCAAGCCTCATACCAGGAGCCACAACATGGTGACACGCCACCGTTACCCTCTGAATTAGCTAGCAACTTAGGAAACCCGAGTTACTGGCTAACCTTAGTTGCTGAATTGATGAAGCAGATTCCCCAGGTACCTGCTGAAACCCCTCCTAAAGAGGATAAATTGGCAAATAGGGTAGCGCAATGCAACCCTAAAGTGTATGATGGAAATTATGACCCAGTGGTATTGGAAGAATGGGTAAGGGGAATTGAGAAAATTTTCACAGTAGTTGAGGTACCAAAGGAAAAGAAAGTAAACATTGGGGCGTATTATTTGTCAGGTGAAGCTGATATTTGGTGGAACACTATTAAGGGTGGGCTCGTAGGGCCTGAATTCACCTGGAGTAAATTCTTAGCAGAGTTAAGGGCGAAATTTTACCCAGTTGTGGTGTAAAGGCAAAAGCAGAAAGAATTTATGGAATTGAAAATAAGCGGTAGCATGTCAGTGCTACAGTATGCTAGTAAGTTTATAGAATTATCTAGGTTTGTCTCTGAATTTGTGTCATCTGAAAGGTTAAAGATGAGAAGGTTTGAGGAGGGTTTGGCCTTCTACAATCGGAATCAGTTAGTTGGGCAACCAATACTGACTTACCAAGAGCTGTACAAACGAGCTGCTGAAGTGGAGCGTGTGAAGATGGAGTTGAGGGCCTTGAACTCGATTAATCAGAAGAGGAAAGGGATCGAGTGGGGAACTCCCAGTGAGAGTGTGAATCAAAAGAAACCCACTCCCACTCCTCCCAAGAGCCATCTTGCAAGCTTTGCAGAGCCCTGTGGGAAGTGCAGAAGGACCAATCACATCACTCCTGAATGCCGAGTTAGCACCAACAAATGCATGTAGTGTGGAAGTCCTGAACACCTCATCGCTGTATGCCCCCGATGACTAAAAGCTGTAGACAAGGGCGCAGTGAAACCCTTAGCTCCGCTCCACCAGAGACCCCCACCTTTAAGGCCTGCAGTTGCAGAAAGGGTATTTGTGGGAAGCCTTGTCCTTTTTAGACGGCGGTAACGCCCCATTCATTAGGTTATGATCTCTAATTAGTGAACTTAAGTAAGTGAATGCAAGTAATGAATCATGCACTTTTCGGGGTGTTACAAAACTTGATGAAGAATAGAAGCAAATAAAAACCTTATTTTTCCCTTTTATGTTGTTTTTTCTTTCTTTTTTGGAGGAGGAGCAGATTTAGGGTATGTTCAACAGCAGCATTTTGGATAGCATTAGTATTTTGACCAGATCAATATAATAATCAAATAATTTTTAATGTTCGGGAACCTAGTGTTTTGACTTGTATTTCAAGTAAGAATAGCAATGGTTCGAATTCAGACCAGATGTGTAGACATTCAAACTCGATCCAATTAATAATCAAAGTTGAAAATTTGATCCAAATTCTATTCCATTAGATCGGATGTTAAATTGAATTCAGATAGTCTTCCGGTCGGATTAAATCTGTATATAATCAGATATAATCCGATTATACATTTTTATTCTATATTTGCACTTGTTTCTGACTTGTTTTCGCTCACTTGTAAATGCAATATTAAACACCTCTTTAATGTCAAATAACTTCCCATATCAAACATTTCAATGTGTTAAAGTAAAAAAGTGTTGAAAGAAGATGCGAATTCATTGTAGATAGAACGGAATAGACAGTAGTACAATACATGTAAGGAAATAAGAGAAAGTACAACTTTGATGACAAAGAGGAGAGATCGAGAAGGAAGATAAATTTAGTTTACAAAGAAGAATTTATTGCATATAGAGTGCAGAATTTATATGGATTTTTCTAAGGTGATAGTATTAGGATTTTTCTATCTTCAAAAAAAGATGAAATTATAAAAAAAGATATCGGATCAGATGGACCCTCCTTCAAATCCAATCAGATTGGAGTTATATTCGGATTTTTTTTTATCGAATTGAATTGGATTTTTTTTATCGCATTCGAATCAAATTATTTTACCTCATCTTGGATTGGTTTTCATCGAATTCCGACTATAGTGTGATCCCTAATTTCAAGTAAAGTTTAGCATTTTAAGTAGTATTTCTAAAAAGCTAATAGTATTAGCTTTTGGCATTTAAAAGTAGCATTTCATACTTTTTTGGCCAAAAAATATTCTTTGGAAATTATTTATATCCTTTGGTATCAATTTACATTAATCAGCTAACCTAACAGCTAAATTCACCGAGTATATTTGTTTCAACTACTCATCTAAACAGCCATCAGCTGACAGCTAAATTAGCAATGCTATCCACTATCTAAACAGTTATCCGCTACCTAAATGCTATCTACTAGCTGAACCGCTAATTTTGTCGAACAGGGCCGTATGGTCTTTGAACGCTGGAAACTTTGAGGGAAAGGAAAAAAACCAAACCGGAAAATAAAAACATTCCCTTTATTTGGATTCTAGGAAAGTTGTACAAAGAAGAATATATCGATGAAAACTTAGATGAAAAATGCTTCATTTTTTATCATATGATCTTCCGTTTCCAAGAAGAGAAATTTGGAGGATTCCCTCACATTAATAGGGTTCAATTTGCTTTCTTCATTTGTTTTTAATCTTCTTTTAGTTTTTTGTTTTTGATGTTGGTCTTTCTATTTTTCCTTAACTCCAAACACTAGAAGAAAATTTTAGAGAATTATTTTTGCCTCTTATTTTTTTTTCCTGCTTTTAACTTTTTTTTTTCCCTCTTCATGTCTTTCCTACAAAATTTTCAACTCTCAAATTTAGAAAATGTCATATTCATAGCATCCTTTGTGTGCAGTGTGTGTTCTATGAAGTTGTATGTATCACAAGATTATTATAATAAGATTATTATAATAATATTACATCAAAATAATATTCTAACATTCTAATAGTTTTTTTCGGGGGTAATGAAAATATTACCAATGAAAGCAGCTGAGCAAGTAGACATTTTTTTTTTTTTTTTGAAAGAAAGAAGTCGATGTCATTAACTAAAACCTGAGTTTTTACATCCCTATGTGCTGTCTTTTCCACTATCCAAGCAGGCTATCTTTATAGTGTTGTATATGCGGTTTTTCTGTGCTATGTACAATACCCTTTGTATTATCTGTTCCTTCACTGTCTTGGTAAGATAATCTGTGCTCACATTCTTCTTCTGGAATATGAACTGGTTTCTTGCCCACCAGAGATATTAGATAACTGTTATAACCATGGCATACACGATCTTCTTTCTGGCTTTCTGGATTTTTTTCAGCAAGTAATGTAGTCAGTCTTGCCAGCTTTCAGTCCACACCTCCCTTGCTTTTGCACATTGGTAGACTAAATAGAATATCCTTAATTTGTCAGATATAGTTGCCATATTATGTTTAGCAAAATGATATATTTGTTACTGCAGGACATTTTCAAAAGTCCTATTTTATCCTAATAATTACATTACAATGTTTTTAAATTGGAAAAAAAAAAGAGGATATGATTGAAAAGCAAAAGCATATTACAGCTTATAAATTATATGATATCATCTTTTTATCTATAACATAACACATTTCTAAAATACGCGCACCATATGTCCCGCAGATAGTGTTGATATGATTAGGGTGTTATTTAATATTTCGTTAGTGATTTTAAATTATAGAATATGTTTATTTAAAATATGACAAGACGTTTAAAGGTGACCTGCAATAAGACATATATCTTCACTCGTTTGCCTATGTGACATACAAATATAATTTTTATAGTATATTTATATCATTGCTTATCTTGTAAAAATCAGGTAACAACGGCTATAAAATTTGTGAAACCACCCTCTAGATGGATTTCACATTGGTTTTACTCAATACTTGTCCATGACACTCCCAAAGACTAAAGGTGCTTATTGTGATGCTTAATATGCAGAATTTTACGATTAGCTGAATCTGAGCTCCTGATTTCAAGCTAGACACTATGCTCTATATTCGTATTACCATAAAGAACTATTTTATGTTGTTCGTGTGCATGGATTTCAAGTTGGTTTTATTCTCTGGGGTTTTATGCTACGTCTTAAACCCTTTTAAAGATGAGAGGCAAACTATGTCTACTTCTCATCTAAAAAGAAAAGCTCAAGTCCATTTTTTGTAACTCGGATGGTTTCATCATTAAAATCTCTTGAAACAAATTAAATAATCAAAATGAGAAAAGTTAGATAAACTGTCTCAAAAACAACGTCACTAGCTTAACGAAGACTCCTGAGAATAACAAACCAATAATGCCTACTTAGACTAGAGCCCATGGGAATAAATTATAATCCGGACCCCAAGGTTTGGGGTAAAACATTCCCCGTTGACATATGTAAAATCACAAAAACACATCAGTTGGGTATCACCATTCTTACATATTAGCCAAAATGGCATTGATCATACAACGCCTGTGCCAAAACAGTGGAAAAGGCTAAGCTACTGTAACTACCATATTACAATGCGTAACCGCTTTAAAATACTTATTTAAACTACTGCTAACACTGCGCCTAAGTTGATTCCCAAGATTTAAGAAAGCAATGTTGCCTTTCTTGATCGAAATAAACTAGATCACCGACAGTCATAGATCATAAATGATCATGGGCGCATATGCCCAATGTAAGGTGCACACTTCAGTCGGTGCAAAACCGCCGACACCGAAGTTCGTCCCGTAGGAGCTCATGTACTCCCAAAACCAAGCAATTTCTTCAGGATCATATCCCCATCCATCCAAGACAATGGCATGGCCTGGCTCATGCCCATCGACCATCTCTGGTGGTTGACCTAGAGCCCAATTCAACCTCCTACCAGTTCGATCAAAATCTTGCCACCTCTTATACTCCCCGATTAGCGGCCCTGATTCAGACATTTGTGCCATCACACGCGTATCAAAATCATCAACTTCAGGGTAGAATCCATGCCACATCCCAACCCATAGGCGCCAAACTTCTTGCTGAAAAAAGGGGAAAAAAATCGTGGTGCCTAATCAAATAATCTAATTATATAATGGGAAACATTTATTTCAAAAAAATGCTTACACTATATTAAATCTTACAAATTAAAACAACGCTCCAGAAGGCATTCTCTTCATTTTTTGTTTTCAAGCTTCATAATCAACTAATTTGATAGAGTTAATCAAATTTCAAAGGGAGAAAAACAAAGAAGATTTGAGATATTTATAATTCTAGATTATAGGTATTACTTTGTTTTTCTACCCAAAATAAAGAAAGCAATTATAGCAATTATATGTATGACTTTGTTTTTAATCATCGATCATAGTCTTATCATTGACACATGAAAAAAATAATTAGGTTGAAATCTGCTGACTTCTTGTGATGATTTTTCATATTTTATAATTTGATTTACTAACTTCGTACATCTATGCCTATACAAGCACTAAATTACAACAAAAGTGTATTATAAGTAAAACAATATATACTATGAAGTGTATCTAGCCTTTGGGCGGGGAACAATTTGGGGAGGGGACGGTTACAAGATGTACGTACCCCTGGTTGTCCATTCTGCCGAACCAAGCCTGTTGATAGTCCCCCTCAGTTACAACGCCATCCTGCACAATCCAGTTCAGAACTCTCTCTATAGTGAGTAGACCATCCATAGCAAGAACAGCATCTGTCAGATATGAAAGTGACAAACGAGGAGGCGGTGGGTCATTGTTTCTTGCCGCCTCAATGTTGAGTCTCGATTGTAGACATGCAATAACAGCAAAAGCGATACAAACTGTTCGACAATTTTAAAAGAAAATTGTAACATTAACTCTATCATTGATTAAAACTAAAATCAAATTTCCATTAACAAAAAAGAACACAAAATAAAATAAAAAGTGGAGCACGCATTCATGGACTTACGTCCTTCCGCACGTTGGTTTCGGGCGGGTGATAGTGCTGGACGATTATCGGGCCACCAATCAACACACTGTGATGGCCTCCTCCACGTGAAAAGAACTCACGACGACGGCCATATCATCAAGTGTTTAGCAAAATTAAACCATATGTGTATTATACTCGTGTTTACTAGGAATCTCAATGGTAAAGCTTACAATAATATTAAACAATTATTTTTTTAAGAAAATTGATATTTTTTAATTTACCAATTTTCATATTGAACACTAAAACGGGTACCAAAAAAAATGCTAAAAGAAACAAGAAAAAGGTTGGACACCAAAGCATTCAAAAAGTTGAATTCATTATGTATTCCACAAAGAGCGATGATATATATCTCGTCACAAGAAATCTTTAAATATATTGTCCCATCTTAAATTAACATATTTTATAATTTTAAAATCGCCAAATTTCAATGGTTATATTATACTTAGTCATGAAAAACTAAGCTTAAATATTTGTCGGCTATGCCAACGAAGTATGGCACTCTGATCGCATCAACCATGTCTATGGTATGCGTATTTTAGAAATGTGATAAATTATGGATAAAAATATGATTTCACACCATTTATGAGTTGTAATATGTTTCCGCTTTTTGATCATACCCTTTTTTTAAATTTAAAAACATTCTAACATAATTTTTAAGACAAAATAAGCAAGACATCTCATTTTGCTTCCGCAAATATGGTAAAAAGCTAAAAATGCAGCACATATAGAAGGAGTTTTCAACTAGGCAAAAAAGAGTTCATACATCATAGTAGGTATTCTTTGATAAATTTAAGTTGCTAATCTTCAATCATATTAATTATCGTGGTTACAAACAAGCACTAAAGTACTACAAAGGAATCAAAAGAGTACCCAACTTTAATACGTTTATGCGTAAATTTACTTGTACTTTTTATCTTTAGCCCTATAAAGCTTATTGGATTAAAAAAGACTTCAAAAATGAGCTAAACAAGAAATAGCATTTCCAAACTCCCCACCAGAATTCGAATCCCGTTGGCCCCAATTTCTAGGCTCCTGGAAGACTTATGGCCCTGAAGAAAGGGCTAGGTCTCCTCTAGCCTTAATCTAGTGATTGTGCAACCCTTTCTCTGCCCATAAGGTCGTTGAGCTTATATCTTATAGAGGCTGCACATACTGGAGAATTAACATGTAAAGAAAAACACCCCGCTTATAGCCACTATTATACTTTGCGAATTTGGCATGTTGGAGAAAAAATGACTATGTGAGTGTGTAAAACGGTTGAGAAAATTTAATGCAATAGGGTCACTTCTAATCAATGAGCTCAACAAATATGCAAGTAATAAAACATATTTTTGGTGATGGTTGATCTTTTTGGTTTTGTGAAATAATGGGAATCGCTCACCTAGCACGGGAGCTGAGACGTATATTTATAACAGTATACAATGTACAAGATTACAATAATATCCCTAATTACAATAATATTCCTACACTCCATTACGCCCCCTCACTCTAAACGGGAAGGATGCATGGTCAGATTGGATTTTAGAAATAAGAACTGTTTAGAGGATAATCCTTTTGTAAAAATGTCAACAATCTGGAAGCTAGTAGGATTATAGCGAACAACAATATCAACAGCAGCAACCCGCTCACGAACAAAGTGGTAGTCAACATCAATGTGTTTGCTACGATCATGATGAACCGGATTGGCAAACATGTACGTGGCACTGATGTAGTCATAGTACAATCGAACAGGGTGAAGAATGACAGTACCGAGATCATAAAGGAGCTACCAAATCCAAACAGTCTCGGCAATGGTATAGCTTAAAACACGATACTCTGCCTTAGTAGAAGATTTGGGGACTGTGGGCTGTTTCGTGGAGCGTCAGGTGACAAGATTGGGCCCAAAATAGACTGCATAGCCAGTAGTGGAGTGACAGGAGTCCTTGTAGCTAGCCCTGTCAGCACCGGAGTAAGCCACAATGAGGGACAGGGATGTAGATGGGTGCAATAAAAGGTTATAATCCTGAGTACCCTACAAATACCTAAAAATGCACTTGATAGCATGAAGGTGAGTAGTGCAGGGAGTATGCATAAATTAAGAAACTACATGGATGAGTCATGGTCAAATACTATAGTGCCCCTGCCATACTCCGGTACTCAGAAGGATCTGTAAGTAGTTCACCGTCAGTAAGGGATAAAATGGTATGAGCAACAGAAGGATTAGTGACGGGCTTAACAGTGTAAAGATGAAAATTACAAAGTAGGTCATCAACATGTTTGTGCTAAGAAAGGAAAATGCCCGTGGAATCCCTATGAAGATGAATACCAAGGAAGTAGTGAAGGTCCCCTAGATCCTTCATAGCAAACTGGTCAGAGAGAGTAGAGATGAACGAGGAAAGGAGCGTAGAGGAGCTGCTAGTCAAAATAATATCATCCACATAGAGAAGAAGAATTAGAATGTCAGAACCAGTGCAGAGAACAAACATTGAAGGATCAGCATTGCTGCACACAAACCCATGAAATAGAAGAAAGCTACTAAATAATGAAACCAAGCCCGAGGGGCTTGCTTCAAACTGCAAGGCGCTTTCTTAAGCTTGCGAACATAATGAGGGTAATCAGGATGAATGAAACCATGAGGTTGTTTTATATAGACTTCCTCAATGAGATGCCCATGCAAAAAAGCATTTTTGACATCTAACTGCTGGATAGTCCAGTGAAACGTAACAACGAGGGAGAGAATGAGATGAATGTTGGCAGGTTTGACAATAGGATAGAATGTCTCATGGTAGTCAATTCCACCCTGCTGATGGAACCCTTGAGCAACCAGACGTGCGTTATACCTCTCCACAAACCCATCAAAGCAATATTTGACTCTATAGACCCATTTACTCCCAACTAGGTTTTGCAAGGGATGGGGGGAGCCAAGACCCATGTTCCATTGGCTAGTAAAGCGTCATACTCCTTAGCCATTGCTTCCTTCCAGTAGGGGTGTTTTGACACTTGAGTGAAGGAGGTGGGTTCAGGTCCAGCTAAGGCATAGAGAGAGAGAGAGAGAACATGTTTGGACTTGGAGATACCTGATTTAGACCTAGTTTTGCATATGGTGAGTATTGGTGGAGGAGGTGAGGGGCAATAGGCTGGAGGTGGAAGGTATCACATTCTGGAGGGGAAGGGCGGCCGCTGAAATCAAAGAAGAGACCAGGGGTGGGAGTGGAGAAGGAGAAGAAGGGATCGCGGGAGGATGGGAGGAAGCAGGGGGCATGACAGCGGTTGCAATGTGAGTAAGACGCAAAATTTCGTACAAGTTAAAAGAGGAGAAAGATGGAACATATGACAAGCGAGACGTTAAATAGGAGAAGGGAAACTAATCTTTATGAAAACAAACATGCTGACTTATATGAACACGTTTGGTAAGAGGATCAAAGCCTCGATATCCCTTATAGTGAGAGGCATAACCTAGGAACACATAGGCAACAAACCAAGGAGACAACTTATCAGTTGAAAACAGATGAGGAAAACATGCGCACCCAAAACGTTTTAAGAAACTATAATCAGGGGTCTTTTTAAATAAAACCTCATAGGAGATTTTTCATGAAGAACAGGGGTGGGGATCCGGTTAACGGTAAAGACAGTAGCATAAAGTGCATCTAACCAAAAGGAAGCCTAAAGAGCGGCGTCAATTAGAAGTGAACGCGTCACTTTTAAAAGGCGACGATGTTTCCGTTCAATGACTCCATTCTGTTGCTGTGTATCTAGGAATGACTTTCTGAAATAAATGCCATGTTTGAGAAAGACATCATGCGTGGAGTGTTGATCAAATTCCCTGCCCCCATCACTTTGAAACATCTTGATTTTGTAGTTAAAAATATTTTCAACCAGAGTTTTGAATGTGACAAATATACTGTAGACTCCCGACTTGTGTTTCACGGGATAAATCCACGTGAAACAAGAAAAATCATCAATAAAAGAAACATAATACTTAAATCCCTGATGAGGTAAAGTAGGTGATTGTCATACATTAGAATATATTAATTCAAGTGGGACACAAGTACGATGTTCAACCAAGGTAAAAGGAAGTTTATGGGACTTTGCCAAATGGCAAGTTGTACAATTATCATGAAAAGTAGGGGAACATTCAAAACACGAGTTTTCTTTAAAATAGCTAAAGTGTGAGCACCACAGTGCCCCCGGCGACGATGCCAGTGATCTTTAGAGGAACGGAATGCAAGATTGGCAGGAATCAAGGGATGTTCAGCAGGAAGAGAGACCGGATAAACATTGCCAACACTAGGGGCCTGCAGAAGGGCTTCACCCGTGGTGTTGTCCTTAAAACGCACGAAATCAGAGTCAAAAATCACACTGCAATTTTTATCACGACAAAGTTGTCTAATAGATAAGAGGTTATGGTTTAACTAAGGGACGTGAAGGACATGAGTAAGACGCAATGGCTTAATAGGAGTAGATGCAGAACTTTGACCAATGTGTTTGATGGGCAACAAGGTTCCATTCCCAACCTTAACAAGACTCGAGCTAGAGTAGATGGTTTCAGAGAGTAACGTACCATTGTCACAAGTCATATGGGAGGCTGCAGCAGAGTGTGGATACTAAAGTTGTTCACCAGCATCGATGAAATTGAAGGTAGCATATGCAGGAAGCACGGGTTGCTGGCGAGGCCGATATCGGCTAGAACATGTGTCAGCAGAATGACCTGAAGCATGACAGATTTGGCAAATAACATTAGGATGAGAGCCTAATATCCCTTCTAACTGGTGAGAGCCTGCAAGGAAAGGATGAGTACCGAAGGTGGAAGTGCAAATAATAGATGACAATGAAACATCAGAATCACCATGTACAATACCAGTAGACATCCTCCTAGAAGATGAGTCACTCTACCGAGGATTGGTGTTGTTTTTGTTGCCACCCTTGTTGTTGCAACCACGATTATTCCATTGACGACGTCCACCATTGTTATTACCTTTTCCATTTGTGTGATTAGGAGTGCAAGAACCAACCCCTATAGGGGAGCTAGCTAACAGTACTGACAAAGGCCTGATGCATAGGAGTATCTCGATTCGATTGAAACTTCAGTCGTTGCTCATAGAAGATCAGTTTAGACCATAGATCATCAAATGTGTGATTACTAGGAAGCATGGAGTAAGTAGTGACAAAGTTATGATAGTTAGGTGGTAAACTGGCAGTGGTAAACTGAATAAGCTCAAGGTCAGACACAGGGCTACGAATTACGGTAAGTAAGTCAGAAGGCATTTTAATCTGGCACAAATAGTCTTCTATAGATTGGTCAGAACCTTTGGAGACATTTGTGAGCTTGCATTTGAGATCAAGGGCGTGAGCCAAGATAGTAGTATTAAATTGCGATGCAAGGTGTTGCCAGATAGGTAATACGTGCAGGAGATTGCAAACCTCACATAAGGTTTCCTTGGAGATGGTAGCAAAGATCCAGGCACAAGGTCACTGATCAACCTAAAGCCAATAAGAGTATGCAAGATTAGGCTGACTAACTCCCAGAGAAACCAGAATCGTAGAAGGAGGCTGAACAATCGTGCCATCAAGCATGCTTGAAGCTGGTGCATAATGACGAATGATGTGAATTGAGTCTCTCACGACAAATAGTCATCAACAGAAGCAAGCGTTGTGGTGACGTAGGTGGTAATGTTGACAGTCCACAAGGATTAAGGAAGAAGAGGGAGACCACTGCCGGAATGTGGTTGAAAAAGCATAGGGGACCACGACCCATCCATAAGAGCCGAAGAACCAAGAGATGGCGACTCGGGAGGAACTGATTGAGGGGCCGTGGGGCACCATGTAGGCCATACCGAAGGAACTGACAACAGGGGGGACAGGCTGGGCTGGGTAGAAGGCCAACCGTGGCCCACCGGCGAGGCCCCAAACGCCGATGGTAGAAGACTATGGGTTACGACCAAGATGGAGGGTGCACATCGGGTTTGAGAGAGAGAGGAGATCGAAGTTGCTAGGTCGCGGGCTGTGGTCGACAACAGGCGAGACAAGGCGGCACCTGGCGAAGAGAAAGAGACGACCGGCGAAGAGAGCGGCCATAATGTGGTGGCGAATAGTGCCAGCGACGACGCAGGCAGGGGCGGCATGTCGTGAAACTGGATGCGGACATCGTGGAGTCCTGTGATAGATGCCGGAGAGGGAGAAGGGGAGAGAGACCGACTGGGCACACTAGTTCCGGCGACGGTGGTGAGGGCAGGAAGGAGGGTGGCGGCAGAGGCTGGTTGCGCAGCCATGGAGGCAGCCGGCTAGCGTTTTGGGAAGTAAGAAATGTGATGGGGAAGGAAGTTGTTTAAAAGAAATTCAAAAATAGCAGAAGTGTGAACTAGGGTTTAGAAGGAGCGTTTTGGCTCTGATACCATGTGAAATAATGAGAATCGTTCACCTACCACCGGAGCTAAGACATATATTTATAACAGTATATAATGTACAAGACTGCAATAATATCCCTAATTACAATAATATTCCTACACTCTATTAGGTTTGAATTTGTCAAAATAGCGCACATGTACATTAATACGATTACAATTATGCAATCTGCTTATGATTTCTAGGGATTAAAGCTATTACCACCTTTGTTGCTAAAAAAAATCAATAGGTAAGATAAAGAATGGGTAGCTTATGGAGAAAACAACACCAAAAGTGATTTTTGTCATGGGACTCAATAAGGACCTGTTTTTGTGAGAAAAAGTGAAAATGAATTGAATCAGGATTTTAATCCTCGAGGGTTAGGCATGGAACTTGAAACCTGAACTCAGTTATTTGATGAAGGTTGAAATAGAATTAGATTTCAGTCCTTGCTATTTGGTAAGTAGTTATAGAATGGAATGAAACTTGTTCTAATTTTTAAAAGAAAAAAATTATACCCTTGTAAGATAATGTTTTTAATTTTTGTGATCAACTATCTTTGTAGGTTTTTATATTTTTCATTTGAATTGAAATATAAGTTATTATTTTTGT
Organism: Carnegiea gigantea; assembly: GCA_029747015.1. NCBI lineage: Eukaryota > Viridiplantae > Streptophyta > Magnoliopsida > Caryophyllales > Cactaceae > Carnegiea > Carnegiea gigantea. The sequence goes on along the minus strand of JAKOGI010000393.1, from coordinate 163,200 downwards.
TTAATTTTTAAATTGTAATGTAAGTTATTGATTTTGTAGTTTTGTTTGATTGAAGTAATAAATTTTCTAATTCCATATATTTAAAAAAAATCGATTTACAAATTGAGATATGAGCTCATGATGTTATTAGCTCACCAATTTATAAATCTATAAATTGATTAACTTAGCACCAAAAAAAATAAATAAAGAAAGAAAATTTAATGGGTCATATCTACAAGTTGCCAAAACAATCTCACGCATTAACCTGTCTCCTACCTCCTTCCTCCTTCCTCCTTCCCATGCTCAGATCATAAAATCATCTTCTCTAGCCTCTCCCTCCCTCGTTCAGATCTCGTTAGTTCTCCCTCTTCCTTCTTCTCCTCTAGTTGCTGCGACCGTTGCCATCAGTGAAGGGTGCGCCTAAACTCTCCCTCTCCCCACTGCAAGTGGGACGTCAACGAGAAACCTCCATCGACGGTCAACGGTCGCCTAAGGTCACGACGACATCTCTCTTCCTCTTTGATAGTCAACGGCCGATGAGTGCCTAGCAGTAGTGCCTCTCTCTATCTCTCTCTCTCTCTCTCTTTCTCTCTCTCTCTGCCCCCTCTCCCTCCATCTATAATTAGGGTTCAAGTAAGCATGAACAACAAATGAAGAACTAAGTAAATAAATTAGGAAAAATAAAGCCTTGATTACTCTTTTTATTTTAATTGTCGGCTTATTAATTCCATCCCTAGGGGTTGGAGACTTGAAACCCCTTGATTTTGGGAGGGTTCAAGCCACTTAGATTTGTGGGAAACTTGAATCCTTGAGGTATCAAATTCTATTCTCTTAAATTGCTCATCAAATATCCAAAAATAGAACTTGATACCTAAAGGATTCAAGCTCCATTTCATTATCCCTCACCAAATACCTCCTAAGATAAGTACATAGATCCTCATTCTGTGGAAGGTTAAGAAAAAAAGGCAAATAAAAGAAGCTTTCTATGAGGCATTATCTCCCTATAACCATGCAGTACTTGAATTTACACAATTCATGGGAGAAAAATTTAAACTGTTTTAAAATGTACATAGATCCTCCTTCTGTGGAAATTTCAGAAAATAAGGCAAACAAAAACTTGCCAACTAATCGCTAAATGCATAAAACAGCGTAGCAAAGTGTAATATTCAAGGCAATCATCTTACACGGAGCATGGGAAGAATCATTATGCTGTCTTGGAGTCATGTGTAGAGGAATCAGAACCCCCCCTTTTTTCCTTATGAAAAATCAAATGCTATGATAATCAATTGGTGGAATTCAGTAGCAATACGCAATTCAATAATGTAATGCTTGGTTAGATGTAATCAACATTGTAACGCAAACAAGTTTATAATTGTGTTTTCATTACTTTGTTTGGTTGTGTGCTACTACAACAGCCCGTGGCAATGGAAACCGAAAAATAGAGACCGAAGAATAAAATGGTCTCTAATTAAAATTCGAGATCGAATTCGGAGACCAAATATTTTGGTATCAAATTAAAATCAATTCAGAGACCGAAATACAGTAAACGGTCTCTACTTGACACCCAGAAAGTATTCGGTCTCCAAAATCTGAGACCAACAAAATATTTCGGTCTCAGATTTTGATACCAAAATCTAAATTGGTTTTGTTCAGAGACCGAAACAGTTCTCGGTCTCAGATTTGAAGACCAAATAACCAAAATAATTTTCGGTCTCCAACTTTGCGGCCTAAACTTGCAAATGCGTTCCACTTAGAGACTAAAAATTCCGGTCTCTAAGTTTAATTTGGTCTTTGAGATTCTTCGTCTGCCAGAACGCGAGTTTTTTTAAAACCAATTTTAGAGACCGAAAACAATTTCGGACTCTAACTGATACCGGTTTTGGGGTTGGACTCAAACGAGACTAATTTTGAGACCAAATCCCCAAGTTCGGTTTCACTTAGAGATCGTAAGTGTCCGGTCTCAGAAATCGGTCTCCAAAGCTCGGTTTTAATTTCTCGTTCTCATCGCGGTCTCCATAACCCCAGAGCTCGACCATCTCCTCTCCTCGCACAGCCAATTCGCAACAGCCCACCCCGGTTCCGGCAACGGCAGGCCACATTCCGGCGACAAGGTTGGTGTTTTCCGGCTCGTCGTTATCTGTATATTCTCCATGTCCCAATAATTCTCACTCATAGCCTCTTGTTATATGTACATTGCAAGTCAACTAGGGTTGAACGCAGTCGGCTCAGCGACGATTTGGTGTTTCCGGCGAGTTTTGTTTCGGCGACTTGTTGAGGTAAGTATTGCACTTTAGTTATATCAATTCCATTCCATTGCTTCACTTGGTTTGGTGAGTTAGGGTTCACTGTGAAACAACCAAATTCAGCTAATGGACATTGCAATATTTCTGGGATTTCAGTTCAATAGAGACCGAACTGTGAAATGAGTAGTCCAAAATTTTTTATGTTTACAATTTTTTTTATAGAAATTACACTTTGATTACCATTTACAAATAATTGAAAAAATGTTCTTTGTTATCCGAATTTTTACTTTTTTATACTTAAGTTTAGTTTGTATTGGATTAAAATCTTCTGACAAGATGACCTAAAAACTGCCATTGATTGTAGTGACCTGTAAATTGATTTTTGGGGTAAAAGTGTCTGTCGAGTTAATGCAGTTAGCAGTAAATTCACAAGGCATATATGTGGCAGAGCTTTTGATGAAAGGAATCAAGAGAGTAGGATGAAAGGGGTTTTGTTTCAAATTTCAATTGTTAGAAATGTGTGAGGTGAAAAGTGAGGGGTCGCAAATCCTTGTTTTCTAATGCCAGTCAATGGCGTGGCACTTTCCCTAGCTCTTTTTAACTGGATAGCCCACCTCCTTTGTACTCTTCCCAACGCCTCTCTCTCTCTCTCTCTCTCACGAGGGTTGCCCTTAATTGGTGTCAGTAGTTTTTGAAAGCCAAGAGGAGTCCTAGTGATTCTCAGTAACTAGGGTAGACTTAACAGGTGCTAGTGCCCATATCCAATCCAACAAGTACTAACTCACCCTGTTTAAAGGAGCAGAAGATCACTGAGGTACAAAAAATTCCCATTCTGCCCCCATTTCTTATTTTGTTCTGGTATCTTTATTGTGTGTAATGGCGGTTGCCCGGTTGGTTGGTGTGGGAAGGCAGGGGACCAGTTCTCTTTGCTCAAGTTCATCATAGTTTGCTCTATATGTATATTCCTCATGTTTGATTTCGGATTGCAAAAAGATAAAAAATTTAATTTCAAGAATCTTAAAACGAAACACGAAACTGCAAAAAACAAACAGATGGAAGTAAACATGGCAGGAGCAAAAAACATAATAGAAAAAGAACACATGTGAAAAAGGAAAAGGCAATGTATCTAGGTCCCTCTCATAAGACTAAGTTGCCCCTTCGAAATATGACACTTTTTTCTTTTTTGGATTAAAGACAATAGAATCTTTTACATATCACTGAGAAACTTGCTTACTCTTTTTTCCCTTTTTTCTTCTTCGGTGAAGAAAAATAATGTTATTCCTATAGGATACAAAATCCCAAGGGAACGAAAGCTAGTCAGGCATCATACAATGCAGCAATTTACATCATCAAATCAATCATAAGACACATATATATGCACACACACGCACTCACTCACACACTCACACTCATACATACATACATACATATATATATATACATATATATATATATATATATATTATATATACATATATATATATATATATACATATATATATATATATATATATATATATATATATATATATATATATGTATGTATGTATGTATGTATGTATGTATGTATGTATGTATGTATGTACGTTGATGAGTTTATTTATGTATGTATGTATGTGTGTATATATATTTATATACATATCTACACACACACACACACACACACACACACACACACACACATATATATACATATACATATACATATATATATATATATATATACACATATACATATACATATATACATATACATATACATATACATATATACATATTCATGCACTTATCTAACTGATTTTCCTCACATTGCGTAGGCGTATGTACGCATGGATGGTTCCAGCAGATCCATCGCCCAGTATGACTCTGAGGAGACGCAGCCTTCGGAGTTTTTGTTGGAGGGCACTGGCACCCAATTGACGAGGGTTCGACTTGTGCCAAACACTGACATGTGGTAAGCATCGTTAACATTCAACATCCACGAATCGAAAACTTTATAAGTGTCATTTTCATTTCTTTCATAGGCAATGCCTTATCATAGGTTTGGTCATCAAGATGTCGCACGAGCTATCTCAGAAACCATTAGAACTTACTACAAGGACGCTGCTTTCACATGTTGTAGGGACGCCCCTGAGGATCACAGGCAGTTTTGGTGGAATTGTTTTAAGGTAAAGTTTTTAAAGCTGTACAATATGGTATGTTCGTTGGTATACTTGGTTTGAAGTTAGATACATGATACCAACATTGATTTAAGTTCTATAAGTATTGATAGATAAATTGATTTGGGTACATCATAAGAATTAAACGTCTATCATATCACTTCAATACATCAAACATGTATGTGACATAAACCATGATCATGTTGTTTGAATTATTGGGATGTAAACCTCAATGCTTCGGATGTGTGATCCGTTGAGATGTGTACTTGGTGTACTCCGGGCGTGTGGCCCGTTGAGCGTGTGAATGTATTCTATATTTATATTTAATGCAGGGAAGTAATGTATGGCTTTAAGCCTAGGATATGGCCAATTTTTAGGCAGAACTCTGTCCGTTTCTCCCCAGAAATAAAAGTGTACACATATATATATGCGCACACACATACCCCCCTACACAGAGAGAGATATATAAAGCTAAGAGAGCAGAGAGAGGGGCATAAAGTGAATGAGGGCTGGTGGTAGCAATAAAATCTTCTTTGAGGTGAGAATGTTTTATTCATTTAGTTAATCATCAATATAATCACCTATCTCTACAATACACTAAATATATGTCTTTGAAGCAATCTTTTAGCCAATTAGTGTCTTATCTATCCTCTTCTTGGGTTTTTTTTTATGTGTATCTGCGACATGAAGGTCTATATATGTAATTGGCATTGGAAATGACATATTACATGATAAGTTGTGTGCTTCTTCATTATTATGCTCAAAGCATGACCACTTATTATGAGTTTCGTTCCAACTTAACATGGCCACTTATGACCACTGATGAGTTTTAATGCAAACTAATACAATGCTATCGAATTATGTTCTATTATTTGGAATTGTGCATGCAGCAACAATTCACATGGGATCCCGAGCATGAGGCATTAGTCAGGAGAGAATGGCAACAAAAGGGGCGTGTAAGGGTGAAAGATATAGTGAACAAGGCCGGGAGGAGCCCTCCGAAGAAGATCATTATGTGGATAACGGATGATCTTCGAGCTTCATTGCAGACCAAGAAGGAAACTGATGAGGAATTCAAGAAGCGGTCTGAGCGGAACAAGAAGAACAAGACAGAGAGGCCGAAGGCTAAGATTGGGCACAGCCAGGGGTCAATATCAGCGACAATGTGGGCAGAGAGACTGGTATGAAAATCTAAACTACTTCACTGGAATACGTGGTTTTAACTTTGCAAGGTTGCTAATGTAAACAGGTATATGTGTATATGATAGACGAAGCAATTGGGAAGAAGACCTTCGGCTATTGAATTGTTTACGACAACTCATTCAAAGGTTGATGATAATGGTCAGCGGATTTGGTGCGATGCTCACGTGCAGAGTGTTTATGTAAGTACTGTAGCAACACGTCCGGTTCAAGTTAGACGACCGAAATATGTAAACAAGCTTTTAATTCTGCCATTAATTCAGCTAGGTAATTCTAATGAAGAAGGATTCAGTTATTCACGGGAATAAACATAAATACCCTTAGTAGGTACTACTAAGAAGAACATTGATTTAAGTTTCATAAGCATTCATAGATAAATTGATGTTGTTTTCTTGATTTTTGGGATGTAAACCCCAATGCTCCGGATGTGTGATCCGTTGAGATGTATACTTGGTGTACTCCGACGTGTGGCCCGTTGAGCGTGCGAATGTATTCTGTACTTTTATTTATTGCAGGGAATATATTATGACTTTAAGCCTAGGATATGGTCAACTTTTAGGCGGAACTCTGTCTGTTTCTTCCCAGAAATAAAAATATATATGTCTTTAATGTGCTCTTCCTATGTGTACCTGAAGATGAGTTAACTTTGACGATGACTTGAGTTCATCTCGTTAATTTACCCCATTGTGTTTGACTATTTATATTCATTCCGATGATGCAGGACAAATATGAGCAACTGAAAGCAGGAACTGATGTGCAAGTCGGTTCAACAGCTGATGATCATCTATTCTTCAAAGCTAGTGGTGGCTGGAGTAAGAAGGGCACTATATACGGACTTGGAAGGGAGGGTCCTGCCATGTTTGAGAGACCGACCACGTCTAGGCGTAGTGACGACAGTAGTTCATCGGCATATTCCTCCCCAATAGTTACTCAGCTCCAGGATCAATTGCAAACGACTCAAGCTTACCTACATTCGACAGAGGAGGAGTTGAGTAGTACAAGGGAGGAGTTGAGTAGTATGAGGGAGGAGTTAGAAGCTACGAAGAAGCAACTGGATGACCAAAGGATTGGACTGCTGGAGCTTAATGCTCGGTTTGATAGCTTCTCGGCGCTCCTTGGCCACCCCACCCGCGTAGATAACTCTCAAGCATCCTCATAGATGTAGGTATGTATGCTTGTACCCTTCAACTTAGTTAGGGTGTGTACATGTAATTACTTGAACACTTGAAGGTGGAACATTGGTATCAGGACTTCTTGTATGGTTGCGGAATGTGTGTGACAAGGAACTATTGTATATAATAGTTGTAGTTTTGGAATGCGAAATTGTGAAAATTTTGGTGTATTTTCGGATGCCGCAGCACGCGTTTCGATATATTGTATTTAGGGGCAATTATGGCCCACACATGTAACTAGCATGATCTGTGAAATGGGTAGAAATAATGCAAAAATTGTGTGCAGGTTAGAGACCGAAATACGAATTTCGGTCTCTGACTGAGACCGAAATCAGAGATCGATCTCTAAATTCACATAAAAGGGGCCTCAGTCTCTCCTGGAGACCGAAATGAAGTCCGATCTCCAATTGAGACCGAAGGAAACGGTTTCCACTAGAGACCGGCCTTATTTTGTCTCAAATGGAGACCGGCTCACTTTGGTCTCAAATAGAGACCACAGCATTTTGGTCTCAAATGGAGACCGGTACACTTTGATCTCAGTTAGAGACCAAGCCGCTGGTCTCTAATTGAGACCAAGAATTTGTGGTCTCAATTAGAGACCGTCCTGTTTTGGTCTCAAGTAGAGACCGGTTTTCCCAAACTTGGTCTCCAATTTTGAATTGCTACCAAGCATTTGGAGATCGAAGCAATTCGGTCTCTGTTCGGTCTCCAAAATTAAATGGAGACCGAATTGTCTGGTTTAGAGATCGAATTTCTTCAGTCTCAAATGGGTCGGACTGTTGTAATGGGCAGTATTGCAATAAAATAACTATGTGTAATTATGATTTCCACAAAATAAGTAATCATGATTGCATTGCAAAGTTGATTGCATTACATATTACTATTATATTACATCTAATCAAACATCGTATTAGAATAATAAGATATATATTTTTAGCTGCATATTAATTTACATTTATGTTGGCAATTTAAAACAAATTAACGGTCATTTGCGGTCGATGTGTATCCGTTTGCATTTAACAATTTAATTTAAGTTGGGTAATCCACACAACTAGCTAGCAAGGGGTTACACTAATTTTTATTTGTAACCGTCCACTTCATATGAAGAAATCACAATTTGAATTGGTACCTAGCTTATTACGATTTAACTTTTGTTTCATTATTATACAATTAACACATGTAATAAACTTTTGTTTACATAATAAATTTTTATTACGATTTAACTAACAAATTCATAATTGTGGAATTCATATTACATCTGTTCTCATGACTGTGATTACCAAAGAGGAAGAAGCACATAAAAAGATTTCCCACAATTTATTGTGGAATTTGTTTCATAATTTACGTCAGCTTCCGCAATATAAACTTTGTGCGTTATTTTTAAAATTTTTTCTCCCGGAAGTACATTTTTATTTTTTTCCCCCGCACATTAATCAATGCTTACTACTGCTAATGAGCTTCGCACATTATTTTTTCTCTTCTAATTTTTAATAGATTCTCTGAATTTATGACATTTTTATATTGTTTCCAATTCAAAATGACATATTTATTCATTACGATAATTTAATTTTTTTCCGTTGGAAATATTTTTATTTTTTTGTTTGAAGCTATTTAGATGTTAAGTAAATATATATATATATATATCTATATATATATATATATATATATATATATATATATATGTATGTATGTATGTATGTATGTATGTATGTCAAAATATTATTTTCTAGTGTTTGCCTTTATGACCAATTTTTAGAAACCAATATTTGATAGATGCATTAAGTAATTTAAAGAGACCTTCAATTTTTTTGAAAAATTTAATAGTATTATGATATTCATTTTATGATATTCAATTGTTGTATAAACAAATCATAATTAGCACAATTAATATAATTTATTAATAGCTTTTAATAACATGCCATGTCAACTGTCATGTCACTGGGCTTAGGCCCTATTTGGCAATCAGCTGTTATCTGTTAGCTAATTAGATTAGCTGTTTGACTTAGCTGATTACATTGGTTGTTTCCAAAAAAAGTGTGTGGCAAAATTAGCTGTTTCTAACAAGCTTATTTGATAAAATTCCACTTGTGCTCCGTAACAGAATTTCATTACTTTTTTAATAACATAATTATTTTTATTGCATTTTCATTTTTCTTTGTAACATCAATTGTGAATTATAGATTGTGACTTGTGAAATATGTAAGATTACAATTATACCTTCACCCAAATTTGATGTTTATTATCATAGTATTTTTGTTTAATTGACTTTAATTTTATGTTTGGTAATAATTGAATTTTATAACATAATAACATTTAGAACGATCTACACCCCAAAATACTAATTAATCTACATTATTTCTTAAATATTAATAAAATTTTAAAATTAAAATCGTTAATTAAACATCATGATCTTCCACAACTCTTGTCCCAAAAAACCAAAGAACGAACGAAAAAAATCTAAAAACAAAAAGTCTAATGTTAGCACAAATTTTCAATTAAACTAATTATTATTGTAATTTAGAACATTCTGCATCGTCTTCCAGCCACTAAGCTTGAAGCAATATTGTCACGAACGGTTGATATGCTGACTAGTCACTACATAGATCACAAAATATGAGAAGAGCTTCTTTAGACCAACTATCACGACCCTCTTTGCCCTCTTGTTCATTTTGCTTATCCCCTCCTCATGGCGGTGCCATCTAAAAGAAAATGAATCCAAAATCAAAATTTTAAACTAGAATAATCCAAACAATAATAAATAAATTAACTAATTAAAAAATTAGAGTGAAACTTAAAGAATTAGCGAAAACATGTTGAAGAAGGGGGTGACTAGATTGTAGTGAAATATATCAACTCTAACATTGAAGAATAGCGAAAACATATTGAAGAAGGGGGTGACTAACTTGTAGTGAAATATATCAACTTTGACATTGAAGAATAAGATACCTCACTGCATCGATAAATGGTTGAAGAACAAAGTCGCTTGACAAGTTGAGCAACTTCAAGTTTTGGGACTTAAAGTTAGGGACATGCCGTACAAGCTAGTTATTCTCAAGGGACACCTCTAAGAGCTTAGGCAAGTCAGCCAATGATTGGGGTACCCTACCATTGGTATAATTATGATCCATTTACACCTTCTTTAGTAACATCATGCCCTTAAATCCATCCCAGCTTGTTAATTGGGGGCAAACGCCCACTAAAGCTGTTGTTCATAAAGCTAAGTGTCCTTAGTTGGGACAGTTTGAGAAGGGTATCAATGTCAATTCCACCAGATAAGCTCATATACTCAAGTTGAAGACCCCATACTCTGCCCTCAGAATAGAGGACCCCTGCCCAAATCCTCTTGTACCCTTTGCAAGGTGGGGTTGAAGTGTTCCAACTGTTTAGGGAACCTGTGTTGGTGAAAGATTGCTTGATTTTGAGGAGAATTTTAGCTTCTGAGGGAACTGGTTATGGGTTAGCAACGCCAATTAGGGTTGCCAAAAAACAGAGCAAAAAGCATGGCCAAGATGAAGGATTTATCTATATACATCATTATATGCATGCATTTTCACTGTACTAGAACTAAATTAAAACACCAATATTTTCCCCCAAAAAAAAGAAAAATAGGTTTTAAATTTCCTACTCATTCTGGAACATAATAGTGAAATGTGAACATATTTTCCAAAAAGAAAAAAGAAAAATCGGTTTAGGCATTTCATCGAGCACTTGGTGTGTGTCGTGGAAAGATTTCATTTCTTCGAGTTCGTAAATCATATAACCACAATACACAAATTCAATAACAGAAAAACAATAAACCATCAAAGTTTAATTAAATCAACTCCAATTTGCTTGTTGTCTAATTCCCCAAACCTCCAAACAATTCCATGAACATATAAAAGCTTACCAAAACTAAAATAAAAGGCAAAAAAACACCGTAAACGTTACCAAATCTGTCATAATCAAGCCTACTATAGGTGTCAGATTATTCATCAGTCCATTCAATTCCATGAGAAATCCAACCCACAAAATAATTGTTGAAGGAGAAAGAAGGAGAATGAAAATTAAAAATGGCTCATGAAAATATAAGGATTTGGGGCTGAAGAATTACCTTATTCGATGAAAAATCCTCAAAGATGGCTTTCTCTAAGTTGAAGGAGGAGGAGATGGAGAGGAAACCCGTGAACAGAACAAGTAGAATGAAAAAATAAAGACTAGAATTTTTGTTCCAAATATCATAAATGTAATTATTTCAAAAGAAGAAGGTAATATGGTAAATTTGATGTTGAACAGTAATAAGTTGATGCAAAAAACTCTTCCAAATAGCTTTTTATGAATTAGCTTTTTGTACCCAAAAAGCTAATTCAAAAACTGTCTAACCAAACAACCAAAAGAGGTTTTTCACCCAAGTCAAACAGCTAATACTCAGAGAAAGGCTTTTTGAGGCCAAAAAGCTCATTGGCCTTGTTTGGTAAACAGCCTTTTGGCCTCAAAAAGCTCTTTTTTTGGATATTAACTGTTTGACTTGGGTCAAAAAGCTCTTTGGTTGTTTGGTTAGACAGCTTTTTGAATTAGCTTTTTGGGTACAAAAATCTAATTTAGAAAAAGCTCTTTAGAAGAGCTGTTTGCATCAACTTATTACTGTTCAATACCAAATTTACCATATTACCCCCCTTCTTTTGACATTATTACATTTACGGTATTTGGAACAAAAATCCTAGTCTTCATTTTTTTCATTCTACTTGTTCTGCCCATGGGTTTCCTTTCCATCCCCTCCTCCTTCAACTCAGAGAAAGCCATCTTTGAGGATTTTTTATCCAATAAGGTAGTTCTTCAACCCCAAATCCCTATATTTTCATGTGTCATTTTTAATCTTCGTTCTCCTTGTTTCTCCTTCATCAGTTATTTTGTGTGTTGGATTTCTCATGGAATTGAATGGATGGATAGATAATCTAACACCCATAGTAGGCTTGATTATGGTAGATTTTGTGACATTTATAGTATTTTTTTGCCTTTTATTTTAGTTTTGGTAAGCTTTTATATGTTCATGGAATTGTTTGGAGGTTTGGGCAGTTAGACAATAAGCAAAATGTAGTTGATTTAATCAAACTTTGATGGTTTATTGTTTTTATATTATTGAATTTTGTATTGTGGTTATATGTTTTAAGAACTCAAAGAAAATGAAGGCCTCTAACAAAATGTGATCCCCCTTTACCAACTATAATAAATAATTTCACAAAACACTAACTTTGCAAACAATTGTTATCTTCGTTTGAGCACAAACAACCACAACAAATAAGCTCCAACAATAGTTACTTCCTTGAGCCTACCTTGAGCCTTTTTCGTCCAACTTCACTTACTTCCCTTCGCTTTTCAATAGTAATTTTGCAAAGAAAAAAAAAATGAACTTAATTTGTGCAGATGAATAGCTAGGGATTTTTTTCTTTAAAATCTTTCACCTCCCATGTTTACTCACAAAGAGAGAACAATTGAGAGTTGGAGTTAGGCGAGAAAGGGAGTGATTAGACCTGGCAAAACTGACCCGAAATATGAATCGAACGTCCCGAACTCATAGCTAAACCGACACCCAAAATGGGATGAACCAATCTAGACCCGTATATCCAAAGTAACCCGATCCATAACCGAACAAAATCCGAATTTTAGCATGAACTAAAAAGAACCACACCCGAAATGACCCGATCCGAACTGAACTGAATATGGGCAACCCAAATCCAAACTGAATCGGACCTGATTTAGAATCAATCCGATTCTTACCCGACTCAATTTTACCCGAAATGAAACCCAGATATACCCGACTCGAATATAATCCGAATCGAATCATAGTCATAACCAATCAACCCAAAACTATTCCGAATTCTCTAAATTTCATTTCTAAGGCCTAGAAGAAAAGCTCCTATAGCAATTTAATACAAGTTTCAATAAGCAAGCAACTTATAATCTGACTATTAACCATAATAAATAATGTCATTAAAGTCTTTAACCAGTAGGCAAAATCTAATATAGTTGACGTATTTCAATTAGGTCGAGCAGCAAGTAGGAGACTGAGGCAGGGTTAGGCAGCGAATGGTGAGTAGGAGACTGAGGGAGGGTTAGGCAGCAGCCAGCGAGTAGGAGACTAACTGATTAAGGGAGGGTTAGGGCCTTAGGCGGCGAGAGACGAGGGTCTTAAACAAAGCAACTATCATGATCTTAACTATTCAATCTGTTGTCAAGGGTTTTCAGCTTTCAGTTTCACTTAGGTTTTTCTTCTTAAAATAAAAAAATTTTAAAATTATCAGTAGTAACTTTTTTTTTGGGTTTTAGACTTTTGGGGAAATTTCTGAATTTTTAAAGTCAATTAGAGTTTAGATCGGAAAAGAAAAATAACTTAAGAGGGAATTTTTACAAATGAAATCAACTAAAAACTTATGAGGAAAAAATAAAATAGTTAATAGTTTTAAATTTTTAATTTGATAGATATGTAGTAAAAATGTAAGAGAAAAAAATATTTGATCAAAATAGGAATTAAGAAAAGATAAGCAAAATTAACGAATCACTAAATTTTTTGGGATCTAACAATCCTATTTTACTATTTGATTCACTTAATGACTTCATGCAATGCATGCTATAATTATAATATCATTCTGTGACTATTGTCACAAATATCGTACTGTTGATCTACGATTTTAAATCATCTACGATTTTAAATCATCTTCATAACATGTTTAATCCTACATAATCATATTCAAGAATTTATTTTGCATATGATTTCATAATAATGTGACTCACTTGAATTTTGGAAATCAAATTCCAATTCTCGAGTTTTGATAACGAACATTCACAATCATATAAATGTAATGCTAATTGACACATATGTTCAACCTGAAATTTTGACATTTTTATACCCTTATACTATCTATTATTTGCTCAAAATAAATTATTAATTTAGGAGTTTAATATGGTTTTTGTTTGTTTTGTAGGAATTTGAAGAATAAATAAATGGCTTGGGGAAAAAAAAAGAGAAATTGAATTACAAAAGGGTTTGGATCAACAAGAAGCATTGGAGCAAGATAAAAGAAGGGAAGAACTCAAATACCAAGCCCAGCAGACCATTCCCTCCTCTTTCCCTCCTCCCCTCTCTCACCAGTGCCCGTTTCGAGCCCAGTCCGAGAATCCCCTTTCCATTCTCCCTCTTCCCTTTTTCTTTCAAGTTGGCTTGGCCCGTTTGCTCCTCCTTTCTCAGCCCACATGGTTTTCCCTTTCCCCTTCTTCTTTCCTTTCCTTCTTCTCCCCCTCTCTAGGCCAGTCAGCAGCCCAGATGCTGCCAGCCCATGCTTCCCTTACCTTCTCATTTAATTGGACAAATGCATGGCACGTGCCAGACCTTGTCTTGCTCATTGGATCGCCGTTCCAGGGACACGAAACAAAGGAAGCAGAATAGGGCGACGTCCCTTCTTCTTCCTCCCCATTTGCATTCTCTCTAACTCATCTCCCTCTCTCACTCAAAGAGCCCGAGTTCCACGACTTTTCATTGCCATGGTTTCTTTTCCTTCTTCGTTCTTCGGCAGACCATAACCCAAGTATCGAGCCCGGCGGCAGTTTAGCTTCCACAACCGGAATTTCTCTCTCTCCTCCTTCAATCGCCATCCTTAATTATCCCATTACCACTTCCATATGTTACTCTTCATTGCGATCATTAATTTGGCTGTTGAGGGTTCGGTTTTGGGGGGGAGGCTGGCTTGATAAACGAATGGGGGAAGTAGCTAGAGAGCGGGGGGAGGAACCCGAGAAGAGTGGTTCAACCCTTTTCAGTTTAGATTCAGGGCTTAACTTTCAAGGATTAATGTAATTTTGCCTATCAATTAATGGTAGATTGAGGTTGCAATTTGGTTTTCATAAGTGTCATTCGAATTGCACAAGCCCTCATCTGCTTAAGTTTTGTTCGAATTGTTGAAGTTCTTGTTTCTGAAGCTTTGTTCGAATGAAGCAAGTTGTGATTTGTGGATAGTTGCGAGAAGGTACCCCTAACTCAAAATTATTTACAGTTTGATGCTCTATGCTCACTTTGGTGCCTTTGTTTGCAACCCGGTGTTGGGTAATTTTTAGCACCTTCATTAATTTAGTTTAAAAGTTTTAGTAATCTAAATTTACAACCATCCCTGAGGACGATACCCGTAATTCGTACAACGATAAACCGTACACTTGCGGAAAATTCACAATAAGTTTTTGGCACTGTTGTCGGGGATGGCGTTATGAAATTTGGTTACATCGAATTTTAAGTTGATTATTAGAGTCGTTAGAGTCGTTTTCGTTTTCGTTTTATTTGAGTCGTTATTTTTCTTTTAGTAGTTTAGTATAGAATTTAGTTTCTATTTTGATTTTGATTTTTGTTTTTCTTAAGATTAGTTCAATTTTAATTTTTAGATGCTTTCATTGTTGAAAAAATTAGTACTAACGAATTTTGTTTTTGTGCAGTGAAAGAAGCAAAATAGAACTGATCCGGAATTAGTTAAAAGTGCAGATTTTTCACTCTATTCGAATTTTCTGGGCAAATTCTGGTGTGATTTTGCTATTTTGATATTTTTCCTAGATTTAGAATAATTGTTAGAGTTTGTGTGAATTTTCGTGGAATTTTTGGAGCTGTTGTGATTTTTCTGTGAATTTTCAAATTAATATTTTATTTGCATTTTTCTGCACTATTCAGGGACAGGAAAAAATTCGAGAAAAATTATATTTATGTCCCTTGTGATTGTATGGATTTTTTTTGTATATTTAGTTTTAATTTTAGGAGTCTTATTTTCTATTTTAATTTTATTTTTAGAATTGGGTTGTTTTGGTATTATTTATTTTTTACTTTTTTTTGTTTAGTTTGTTTGTCGTTGTGTTTTTTGTTTTAGATTTGATCATAATCTGTTTGTGGATTATTTTTAGCTTTGATTCACTCCTTTATTTTGACAGCAAAGATAAATTAAAAAAAAAATCCAACAATAAGATCAAAAAAAAAAAAAATGGTGTACAAGCTTTGTGTTTGTGCGCCTCTTTGGCTTTTAGTGTTAGGACACTTCTTGATTGAGTCTTTTGTGTTTTGCTTTTCTTTTAGTAACATGGTTTTATTTTTATTAGTTTATTTTGTTTCTTTCATTATTTGAGTCCCTTGTTTTTGTTTTAGTGCCCAATTTGTTCATAGTGTCAAACAAACAAAAAAATAGCAGATCCCAAAAAACAAAAATCTTAAAAAAAAATTAAAAAGCCACAAAAAAACAAAAAAAAATTTGAAAAATTCTTAAAAAGTCAAAAAAAAGAGCTTTAAAAATGCCAGTTTTCAATTTCCCACAATTTGAGCATGAATCTTTTTGGCGTTATTTGTCTAGGCTTAATGTTTACCGTGCTCAGTTGAATCAAACTTTTGAAAAATGGGAAATTTGTGAGGTCATAGTTTTGGGTCTCAACGCTGAATTTAAGGGTGTTGTTGAGTCTATGTGCCCCGAGGGTTTGCTAGGATTATTATCTAGAACTCAAGATGAGGTTTGGGACTTCTTTGAGAATTTCGCTTGGGATAATTATGCATTTGAACAAGTTAGACTGAATTTGCAATACCCAACTCATGATGAGTCTGTTCTTCCTGTCGATCCTTACCCCCGAGATCACTCGGTAGACTTTTATGACCCCTCTCCTGTTTCTGTGCCTCTGTTTGGTGCGGTTATTGTGAATCTTCTTGTCATGATTGTTCTTGTCCGTATCGTGATGCTTCGTGTGCAAGTATGGAAAAGAGAATTAATGAATTGACTGAGAAGATGTTACAGATTATGAAAGTGAGAATTACTGAATATTCTCACTGTTTTAGTCAGAGTACGGAGAATTGTAATCAGCCTGACTCTAGTTTAGGATCTCCTAAATCAGGAGTTAGTCTTTTTGATGATTTTGAGCCTTCTTATCTTTCTAGGTCTAGCTTGAATGATGATCTGTCTTTACCTAGTCTAGAACACGAGGATGACCTCCCCATGCCTCTATCCCCAGACCTTGCACCTGAATCTAGCTCATATGCGGATGTCACTGAAGATGTCCTAGTTTATGCTAACCCACCCACCATTTTTGATGAATCTTCTGAGTCTGAGGAGGGTCAGGAACCTGAGAGACCTAATAAGTTAGAAATGAGCATCCCATCTACCATCGAGCATCATGATAAGTTAGACGATATTTCACAGGAGTCACGTGAAAAGGACATTGAACCCACCATTTTAGAATTTGATGATGATATTCTATCTGTGGAATATGAATCTTTTTTATGTGAGTTTGATATTACTGCAAGTCTTGATGAGGGTTTTTATGTTGAATATGAATCATTCTCTTTTAACCCTCTCATACCTCTTGAGTCATTCTCTGTTGAATATGACTCATTCACTTTCGATGTCAATGTGAGTTTGGATGTGGACCTATGTGCTGAATATGAATCTTTTTCTTTTCACCCCATCCAAGCTGACCTCCTCCTTGAATCTCGTAAGCCTGAATTTGTTGAGTCTGAAAACATTGTTATTGAGAATTTTGATTTAGACCAGACTCATAAGCATAAGCGTATTGAACTTAAAGGACTTGTGAATTTCGAACCCACTACGTTGCCCAGACCATTCGTTCATGATGATCACCTTTCTAGGCTGATGACCTCTCTCATGGCTCATTTTAAATACGTCTGCCTGTTTGGTGTTTGGACTCACCAGTTCGATAAGTTGAAACGGGCCCTTACTTGTGCTGAATTGACATGGTGGATATACTCTTTATGGTTCCAACTCTTTGCTTCTTTCTGTTTCCATCTTCTTGAGAGTTGGTCTTCGTTATATGATAAGCTGCTACGTGCTTTACTGGGTTTTGATTTGAATAACAGCTTGTGATTTGTAATGGACTGGATGATGCTCCATGGACCTTATCTGAGTGAGGCTATAACTTAGGTGTAATTCTGCACCTAACCTGGTATACTCGTTTCTCTTTATCTTCTCTTTTTAATTGTGTTTTCTTTTGTATATATTTGTTACTTTGTTTTATTTTTATTGTTTTCTTTTTGAGTTTTAGAGTCATGTCCTTTTTGTTTTTGCATCTTCTTTTTATTTCTTTCTTTTTCAGTTTTATTTTGGGTTTTTATGATTCTTTCCACTTCCAATGAGGATATTGTGCAATTTAGGTGTGGGGGTGGGGAAAACTTCGAAATAAAAAATTTGAATATTCAAACAGATTTTTGTTCTGTTTTTGGGGAAGTTTAGTATTATTCTGATCAACTTAAATTCCCTTGTACTTTGATTTTTAGCTTGTAATGTGCATGTTAGGTCTCCATCCTCGGTGTGTCATTCTTAGCCATAATTCTAACCCATCTGTTCATTATCACTGTGTGATCCAATCTCTATTTCTTTCATCCTCATTGTCTTAAGGTCTTAGTTTTTCACGATCGGCTCTCCCACTTGTTTAGACACAATTACTTT